>VZTG01000652.1:892296-908897 GCA_013397845.1 Melanocharis versteri | reverse complement strand
GTTTTTACCAGAAAGAAAAGCTGTAACTTTCAACTTGCATCTTAATTGCTTTTAAGAGCTGTAAATTGCTGTGGGTGGAATCAGAAGCACATGAGGACAATGCAACTACTGTCCTTGTTAGCTTAGTCAGAAGAGCTTTTCTGTAAAATGTAAGTTTCAGGTCTGCAAAGTCATTTCTTTATCTCGAAGCATATGTAGTCACTTACTAGACGTGCCACGTTTATAAAGAGAAAAGAAAAGAAAAGAAAAGAAAAGAAAAGAAAAGAAAAGAAAAGAAAAGAAAAGAAAAGAAAAGAAAAGAAAAGAAAAGAAAAGAAAAGAAAAGCAGACTGCTCAGGTAGATATTCAAGAGATGTTTTTTCCTTTTATTACAAGAAGAACAAAGAACTTTATAAAAGCAAATGAACATACGTATGAAGAATATTCACAATCAGAGTGTAAAAATTTCTTACATGTGTCATGCTGCAGCATAGTTAACAAAATTCCATAGCATTTTGTGTAAGAAAATAATAATCCTACCTGAGAAATATAAAAAACCTAAGAAGAGAGCTGCGAGTGTACCATTATCTTACCTTTGCCACCTCACTATAAATACATCACCCTTCATAAAAGGTGACATGAATTTCTTTGAAGTTTAAGAATTAGCACGTTGTCTCAAGCATGTTCCGCTCCGCGTGGAAGCTGCTTCATTATCTCTGACTGTATAAACTCAAGCAGCGGTGGCTGTTTACTGAAACAACCTGTAAATGTGTTAGCCCGTGTTTGCAGAGGATAAGGACTGTGCCATCCCAGGTCCACTTCAGACCGTAAAAGTGGTTCTTTTCTCACCCTTATCTGAATCATCCTTGAACAGACTGCCTCTGAACAGAGTTTACACTCCTCTTCTTTGATCTACTTCATAAGAACATCAGAACTGTTTACTTTGAAATGCACACATTTCTTTTTCGGGATGCAGGAAAGGGAGATGGCGTTTTAAGACATGAACAGATAAATTCAAGCGAACTAGTAACCTTCTTAGTGTTTCCTATCCTGTCCAATATCCTGACACATAACTGCTCATTGCTTAATCGTATTCTTAAATAAATTCATAAGCATGAACTCAAATCATTCAAAACTTCCTACCCTGTTTTCTGAAAATGACCTAACAAATTGCTATGCTAATGCCGCTGTGCTCTAGTTCTCTCAACCATTCTCTCCCTGAAGACTTCTTAAAATCTCTGATACTACACAAACTGAAGTCAACAAGTGTACCTAAGACTTCAGAGGAAGATGAGAGTCCTGACTGCAGCACTCTGCCTCCTGGACAGCACCAAAAAATATTTATCCCTGCACTTTCCAAGTAACTCCAAGCTCAAACAACCTCTTCCCACCCAGACTTAATAAAGAGCACTGAGTTCCTCACAGGCATATTGACAAGATAATGTATCAGCGTTTCTCCAAGATTTCTATCTGATGAAGAGTACTTACTTGTTCCTACCTCACGTCCCTACTTCCTTTGCTGATAGAAAAGCAAGGGGATTCTTTCAAGCCTTGCATCGAACAGGCAAGAGAGGCTCAAAATTTGGGTAAAAGACTCATAAAAGAGGCTTCTCCCTGTCCTTCTTTGTTATCAGTCCCTTCTGAATCCTTGTCCTTCATAGCAGGAGATAAAGACTGAAAATCACGGGGGCCGAGGGCAGCTCGGGCAGCGTGAAGAAGCCCAGGCCGTGATGCAATTCCCAGCACCTACGTGGTGGGGAGACGACTCCGCACTGAACTTGGCGCCAGGTCAGGCAGCCTTGAGTTCTGCAAACTACTGCGCTCGGAGATTAGGCGGATGTAACAATCACCTGAAAGGGGAGATTAAAGCGCCTCTCAATGAGGTCCTTTGTCCCCGGCCTCATTTGATGCTTCGGGCCTTTTCAAACCACGCCGGGGAAGGCGCTTTAAATGTTTGCCCCGGCGGCCGGAGCGCCTCCAGTGAGGGCCGGCAGGGCTGGGGACATGGAGAAGGGACCCTTCTCGGTGGAGTGGCTGGCCCAGAGCAGCCGCGGCGGAGCCCGGGAGATGCCCGGTGAGTCCCGGCCGTGCCCGCTGGGTCCCCCCGCGCAGGGGCGGCCGCGGCGCTTTCGGTCACCGCGGGCGGGGCACGGCCACCGCTGCGCCCCTGCCCGNGCGGGCGCCGCGCCCGGGCGGCCCCGCACCAAGTTCTCGGCCGCGCAGCTGCGGGAGCTGGAGCGCAGCTTCCGCGAGCAGCGCTACATCGGCGCCGGCGAGAAGCGGCGCTTGGCCGCCGTGCTGAACCTCTCCCAGAGCCAGGTGAGCCTCGCCCTCCGCCCGAGCGGGACGCGGGCCCCGCGGTGGTGGGGGGCACCTCACGGTCACCGGGGGACAGTGACAGTGACAGCTCCTGCAGGTGCGGCGGCCCGGGCCGCCCGTCAGCCTCGCCCGGCTGGCAGCAAAAGGGCTGGAGCAAATTGACAGCCCTGCCTCGCCTGGCACTGCTGCGCCCGTTGCAGCTCCGAGTCCTCCAGAGACAAGGTGCAAGTGGAAAATGGTGAATGCAAGTTCCAAAGCTGAAACTTCACTGGGGGTAAAAGTACTTTCACAATCTGCAGAACCTCAATTTCCAGGCTAATTCTTTCTTATGGCTATGTATCTATTTGACAGGCGCACTGCAGGATTTTTGTACAGAATTACCCCACCCCATCCCCTTAAGCCCCACTGCACCAGTCTTGTGTTACAGCCCTGGTCCAAATCTGAGTATTGGCTTGCCATGCCTCGTGGAGTGTTCACGGTTTGATTCCTCATCATGCCAAGACAATTACTCTGCATTAAGTATAGATCAACGTTATTAGCCCTACACTTTTACTGTTAATGCATTCTGTTACTTTGACAAGAAGTCTGCCTTCAGGGTGTATTACTATACGGAAAAGGGGTGAGTGGTTTGGTTCTTGACTCTTTTTTCTTATCCTCAGATAAAAACCTGGTTTCAGAATCGTCGCATGAAGTTCAAACGCCAGACTCAAGATGCCAGGATCGAAGCTCTTTTCTCGGGCTTATTTTTGCCCTATCGTTGTTACCCGGACACGGCTACATCCAGCTATCCTCATGGGATGGATGTCAATGTCTCTGCTACCTCTGCTCTTTCCCTTCACCCAGCTATGCCAAACTCTGCCTTGTTGTTACCTTCTGTTCCAGCTCAGTCTCTTCAGCCAGTTTTGCCAAGTCCAGCTTTACTATTGCGTCCAGGGCCAGGATTATCTTGTTACTCATCTGTGCTTCCAGCAGTGACTCTAACCACCGAACATAAAAGACTGATGTTCCAACCAGATCTTCCTTCCTGTTAAAAATGTCAACGATTATCTGTAACCAAAAAAAGAAGTGATAAATATCCCCAAGAGTAACTATTTAACTTATTTTGTTATATTAAATAAATTGATGATTCTTTGAATTGTTTTCTTTGACATAAAAAAGTTTGTTTAGAGGAGACAATAATTTACCAATATTAGAGAAGTTGTACTGGGATGGGAAGTAGAGGATATTAAATCTCTCTTTATTCCTACAGTCTCCACCATACTGTATGGAACTTCTATATACATTTTCCTATCTAAAAGTTTTCAGAAAATAACCTGTAATCATGTGGGGATCTCCACTAAAAAAGTGGAGTACTGTTTACACTGAAATTTACATAATAGCCACGTAATTTAATAGACAATGTTGCTAAAATCTTTGTCCATTTTACTTGAATGTGGGTTTTTAAGGAAACATTTGTGAACTACAGCAAGTGCATTTAAATTAAGACGTTACCGAAGGTAAAGACGCTATGAACAAAACTGAAGAAATTGACCAGTATTCTCTTTTATGTGTACATTCTGCGCTATTCTTCGAGTGGTCTCACCTGTTTTCTGATGGATATGTTGCTTTTATGCATTTAAAGGGAGATGAGGCTGAAGAATTAACTGGCAAGCACTTATGTTGATGCCAATGTCAAGTGTACTTGCAATTTAAATCTGCTTATGAAAACGGATTCTTCACCAATTCAGGCCTCTTGGGGTACTCAAAAAGAAAGTATTTCACTTTTTACTTCCAAAAGTTGCAGCTGTAACTTGACAGTCTACCTACTTTTTAAACTGCAGAATTAGTTTAGACTTGCTCTTAGGAACACTTAGGGCCGTTCCTAAAAGTCACAGAGCGAGTTTTATAGAAAGCAGCAAAGCCAAGCCTTTAGACAATGGGAAGCAAGAGACCTTACATCAGTATAAAGCAGCTGCAGCAGGTGTGGCTACATCTCCTGCCCAATCCAGAGCAATCTAACTTGCTTGCTAGGTGATTTTAAGACTACCCTGCAATTGGAAAGAGAGAAAAAATTGCCCCCACGAAACAAAGTAGAGAACCACCACCAAACCACCAAGAAAGAAACCCAAACCCTCCCTTCCTCTGCTCACAAGGCAAAAAAACCGGCCTACTACAGCTTTGTGCCATGCATTCTTTTTTCCGCTCTTCTCCCTCCAGCCCTCACATGTCCGTGTACCCTTCCTCCCAGCTCCCCCTCCATCGCATTTGGTAGACAATAGCGAGGAGGGGAAGTTGGGAGACATTCGATGGAATTTCCCCCACCACACCCCTTCTCAGTGCTCCACCAGGTCAGCACTGATCCGTGACACAACCAGGCAGCTGAAGTGACAACCTGCACATTTCTCAATCACTTTGAACGCTCTACAGAAAATTCCCTTTACCCCTTCCAAGTATTTCTTTCACAGGTGAGAAGCCCCCAGGCTATTACGTCGAAACTCTCGATGACGCATTGAATTAGAGGGTGGATATTTGGAGTACAATGCAACAATCAAGTAATGTATTTAAAAGGCCTTTCAGGTGAATTAACGAAACTTCATTGAAATCTAGACCAAGAAGTAGGTGTTAACAAAGCACTTTTAGGAGGAGTGAACACCAATCACAGAAGAACTAAAAAAAAAAAACCAACAAATTTCAGGATTACTAAAACAACGACACTTGAATCCTCTATTGTTTAAGGGGAATAGATCAATTTGCTAAAAAAAGTGAAAATTGCAAAGTTTGCGATTCTAATTGTTTTTTAGTGGTGAGACAAAGGCCAAATTTTCAGGTTACCATCCTATTCAGATGATGTGGCTTTGAACCAGACACAGTTACGCCCAAAATTTTTTTGCCTAGATTTTGTTTTGGCAATTGTTAAACTTTAAAATTCCATGATGAAGGCCTGATCCGTTTAATTCCTGTTTAGAGCTGACACATATAACTCTGTTCATATTTTATTTTTATATAAACATTTATGAAAAACTGGGGACGTGCAATGAAAACCATCTACCTAACACATTTTAGACTAGATTTATTAATATTTTAATATTTATTATTACATATTAAACTATTCATTTTCACATTTAACTTTAAATAATAAAGACATTCTTCCAAATCAGGCAAGAGATTCTGAGCATTAAATACATTCTAGTATAAAACACTTCTCCCTTTAGCTTTTTCACTATAATGCATACACAGGGTGGCATTGCTTGTCCATTTTGTTCTGAATAACTGGGTGGAAAGAAGGATGAGGAAGAAGGTGTTGATGGTAGTACGGCAGTTCATTTGCCATAAAGTGGTAGGTGCTTTGCGATGTGTCATATCTGGGAAAGGAGAAGCTGAACTGCACAGCAGGCACCGGGGTAAAAGGCAGGAGTCTCTGGTGCTGGGCAGCAAAGGGGTAGTGGAGACCATCCTGAAACAGAGCTGGTGAGGTCCCCGGGGCGTAGCTGTAGAGTGGAACAGGGGACACGAGGCTGTGCTGGTGGTCCTGTATCTGTCTCTTCAGTTTCATCCTCCGGTTCTGAAACCAGGTCTTGATCTAAGCAACAAAAAGAAGGGGGGATGCAGAAGATAAATAAGAGACTTTGCCTAAAGATAACGTGCCAACTATGAACAACCGTATCTCGGCTGCTTTTGCCATTTTGCTTCAGACGGAATTGACACAGCTGGACTGATGCTTTTGCCCTACTTAACAGACGGCAGAGAGACCTGCGGGACGTAGAGCGGAGGGAGGGAGGGTGGCTGCATTCAGGAATTTGACATTCATCATTTAAGAGTCTTTTAAGACCAGATATAAGCTCTGCATTGTCTACGCAGATCGCTGTATATCCAGGACAGTCTACCTCACTAAGCAATAAAAAAACCCTTGATAACTTCCCGGTAGAAAGTGCAGCAAATTTCCCGGAGTGGTAACTCGTTAATCCCCGAGGGATCCCACAACCCCTGCTAAACTCAACGCGAGTCTCTTCATAGCAGGAAAGACCGATGTGAAACCGGCGACCCTGGCTGCTCCTGCCCGACGGGGCCGGGACGGATCCGCTTCCTACGGGACTAACCTGGATCTCCGAGAGCTGCAAGGCAGCCGCCAGCTTCCTCCGCTCNCGGGAGCCCGGACCCCGGCGTGTCCCCCAGCCCGCTCGTCCGCTCCTCTCTTCCCTCGGCCTGTTCCCTCCTCACCCACCTGGCTCCGACGGGCAGGGGTCGGTGATGTCCCGGGGATCGTCTCGGCTCCGCTGCGCCGCGCAGGGCTCGCTGTCCGCGGGCTGGCCCGGCCGTGGGCTGCCCCGCCGGGGCTTGGCTCGGACCAGGAGGGTGGGACTGCCCAGCGAGGTGGGGGCGCGGGGAGGGGGCGCGCAGCAGATGTGGCGCCTGACCCCCCGGGGCTTGGTCTCTGCCGCAGGGATCTGGGCCTGGTTCATGGCGGAGAGGGGCTGGGAGACCCACGGCCTCGGCCCGCTCTTATATGGGTGCTCCGTCCCGGGAGGGGTCGTTTGTAAGTGCGAACAACACATCAAAGTGGGAATCGAGCAGAGATAACAGCTACCAGCGAGGAGGAAAGTTCACACGTCTGGCAAATGCCTACAGTCCTTGGCTCCAGCGTGTCTGCGGGGCCGGGGAGACCCCCTTGAAGTGCAAAGCTGCCCCTCTCCCCTGGAGGGCAGGGCACGGGCAGCCCCAGCCCCGCAAACGCGCGTCTAAAGACACCGCGGCTGCCGGTGGCAGCGCGCGTTTACCGCTCCCTTTTCGGTCGCGGGGTCCCAGATTGCACAGGTGGCCGAAACCAGCCCCGAGACCCACACCCACGGAGCCGGGGCAGGGATGAGGGATAAGGAACCTCGGGTAAAGCCTGCCAGCCCCGCCGTCCTTTTCCCTCCCTGGGAAAAGCCGTGGGGGGCCAATACCAAGAAGTCCCTATCCACGAGGCTCAGCCCTCACTCCTGGGGCCAGAGCCAGGCTGGGCGTGAGCAGGGCCGCGGGCCTTCTCAGCTTGAACTTGGCGCCGTCTGTCTAGCCAGAAAACGCAACCCATCTCCCCAATCGTTTAGTGATCAAAGCACAGAGTGAATAGCGGAGCTCGCACCTCATCAGCTTCATACCACTCCAATCCACACGCCGCTTCCCGGGAAGGACGATGTCCTTGTAATGCCGGGAGGATACCAAGACATCCCCCAGCACCGCTGGGTTGGGGAAAGGGGCACCTCGGCAGCTCAGCCCGTCTCCAGGTTCTTCTTATGTTCAACTTCACCAGGCTTTTGGTCACACCAGTAAGAAATACCACACCGACCACAAACACACCGGCAGCAGCGACGCTTGAATAACTCACATTCTAACCCTCGCCTAAAGGAGAAAGGAAGCGAGCGCCAATCCCTCTACCTGGGCAAATGCACTGATAGGACCTCAATTTCAAACCCGATTCCAAAATCCTCAGGGTTCCCGCTCGCATGCACCACCGGAAGCAGTGGACACCATAAACCTGGGTCTAACAGGGCAGGAGTCTGTTTCTTTCCAAAACACATCGATAGTCTAGATTCCCACACATACGGGCGGTGTGAGGGGGTTTTTTCTCCTAAAAGAAAAAAAAAGTAAGTCAAATCCCAACTAAACCATCTCCCCAGTTTATTACGAAAATCATTTGGAAAAAAAACCCCCCTCATATTAGTGCTATTCATTTTCATTGTCTCAGGTTTTCCCGTAACTCCACGGCCGCCGAAATGGATAGAGGGTTATCGACCCCTCCCGATCCCACAAAGTCGGCTTATCCTCACACTGGCCCCAGGGGAGGGATAAAGCCCAGGCACCTGAGCAATGCAAACACCTTCCCAAGCCCACAGAGCCCAAGAGCTCCATGCCTCCTGAAGCTTTGTTTGCAACACCATCCCCTCAGGGCAGGAATGGGAAAGGCTGCTGCTGCCTCGGCATAGCCCCGACAGAGAGACTGCCCTGTCCTTTGAGGGGTGCTGGGCACAGCCAATAAAGGAGTCTCACTCGCTGCTGCCACAAGACTGTCATTTTGGCTGATATGCACAAGCCAATGCAAATGCCCAAGCAGTCGAATACAGCTGGAGACTGAACTCCCACCCTGGATCAGAATTGCATACCTGTGAGTGCCACTGACCCAGCCAAAACCACTGTAACACGAACATTTAAACCCTAGACACGTTTCAGTCAAGCAGGGATAGGTCACTTACTGTTCCCTAAAAGAAGTGAGAGCCTGCACATTAATTTTAACAACTTCGGGGTTGAATAACAATTCCTGAACTATTCCACTTGGTTTTGGTCCCTCTTTTTTTGAAGCAAACACATCACTGTATTATCTCCCATCTTATTTCAGAACATCAATTTCTGAATAACCCCATATGTGGACAAATCCAAGCAGAGAAACTCATGTTCTGCCACATAGAAACTTATTCACGGGAAGTTGTCCTTGGCAAAGCAGTGAGTACTATCTGCAGAGCCTGACTACCTCACCAAGAGGAGGTTTAGAGAAAATACACGAAAACCACTGGTATTCAGGAGCTTCTAAACTGAGCACACCCCTACCCAGCAAGCAGCATGCCCCCTGCTTCCAGCAGGGCAGCCTCCCCCTCCATTTCTCCAGTAGAAGAAACCTGTGCCAAGCCAAGGTCCTCCATGCCCTGCAGGCCCCTCACCCAGGCACACAGAAACACCCAGGGACTGCGCTCTAGGAGAGCCACTTCATCCCCCACCGCCAAAATTAAACCAGACACGAGATGACCACTCGGTGCTGTGCCCAAAGAGACCAACATTTGCATTGATACATTATGTGTCTTATAGAAGTAAACTATTATCAACCGTGTAGAGCTGCTGCCGTTTCCTCCTCTCATTTGGCTGGGAATGCAGGGAAGCAGCTGACCTGTCCCACTGTTTGCTGAAAGTCAATGAAAACCGATTTTTTTTTTATTAGACTCCAATCTGAATTGCCTATTTAGCAAGATATTTAAACCCAACACTAGGATCCCCACACTCCAGATGAAAGTAGCTGCATCTGTGGACCACAAAACCCTGGAACAGATGGGAAAAGTGTGGAAGGTGTTATGTGGCTATTGTAGTTCCCATTAGAAAGAGGTGGCAGCTTGAGAAACTCGAAAACTTTAACGACCCTGGGTGAACAGAGGTGCTGCATCTGCAGTTAAATCTTCCCCTCACCTTGCAGTAATATGGGGCTCATATGAGACACAAATTTTCTTTCATTCAATTCTTTTCTATCACTTGAAATTTTTACATCATTCAATTGATGTTATCTATAAACACGATGAAAAATAAATCTAAGTTTTCAGGGAAAATGATGTATTTTCCTACAGAATTCTGTATACTCAGAACTTCAGAATATTGTATTATATTGAAAAATTGATGGATTTTTCTCACATGTGTTAAGAACATAGTCGACCCATTTCTCCAGATCACATTCCAAAATACTTATTGTTCTGCATTTGTATGTAAACCTTACAACCATAAGAAACATGTTTGCTGCTTCAAGAAACGTACTGAAAACTTCTATATTCTTGTAACTTGGTCTGATACCCTGAATTTCAGTGCAGTGATTCGTGCCAGGATGTGATAATTACAGATACAGCTGTCAGGACAGAGTGCTCTTCTCACGTGAGTTCTACAAGACTGCTAAGGACAAATGGTAGATTTCTCTCACGGGTATGCCTGGGAATATTTCATCTGGGGTTTTGTGCACGTGTGGAATATAAACCCATGGGAACAGGCAGGACTGCTGCAGCTCTACAGCATGAAGATACTGCCTAAGGAAGCTCCAGCCCATCATTCAGGCTGCAGCATCTCCTGCACAAGACACTAGATATACTCATCCTTTGCCAGAAAATGAAGTACTTGTATTGCCCAGGAATGCTGTTGGTGTGCCAAGGCCTTCAGCAAGCCATGACACTGATTTTGCATGAAAACATAAGAAAAATTGGACGTATTTTTGCCAACAGAAAATAGTCCTTCTCAAGGGGAATAATTACTAGCAGAGTTGGGCAAATCTTCACGTTACAGACTTTCTATCTGCTAGCCATGTCTGTAAGTAGACCATGGGAAAAAAACCCCAAACAACACCCCTAAAACAGTATACAGACCAAACTATCATAGCACTTATCACAGATTGAGAGCTGATGCACTAGGCCACCAGATCTGAGATAGTGGCTCCGTCATAGGCAGATCCCAGTTACCCTTATGAAAAGCAGGGATTTTCCAATCTCTTCTCGACAAAACTGGAGAAGTGGAGATGATAGGGGATGCAATAAGAGCAACTGCAATGCCACCCACTCCACTCTGAGGAAGAAAAAAAACCAAAAAACCCAAAACAAAAAGACCCCAGCATTCAAACCCCACAAAAAACATCTTTAGCTGCACAAATGGGCAGGAGGAGCAAGCCTGGGGAAGTGTGGCAGCCCTTCATAGGTAAGTAAACTCATTGTAAGGAACGGGGTTTTAACACGGCTGAAAGTGCAGCCAAGACAAGGCAGTTTGCTCTGCTTCAGACAGGGCCCCAGGAATCCCAGGCCCACAGGCAGCCGCGGGGCCCGGGCTGGGCTCTGGCCGGTGGGACAGCTGATGACTGTTTGTACCCTCCCCTGCTCCCCTTTGGAAATGCTAACTTGGTTATTCAGCGTCTCCTTTGATGTCCTGATAGGTGCTATTAGATAGTCAATTAGGCATCAACGAGATCGATTGTTTGGGAATAGATGCTTTTCTGTTTGAAGTACCCGTGAACACTAACAGTGCCATCACCCCGCCGCTCCTTTGCCCACGGGAACAATGCGGGCTAACACACAATAAATGACAAATGCTACTGACTCAGCCGGCAGCGCTGCACCCTCTTCCCTCCCGACTCACACGCTGCAAGCCCAGATATTCCCATTCAACTACTGTGGGGGAAAACACGCACTTTGCATTAAAAAAAAAATTATCGGGGAAACATTTTTTTGTGCTTGACAGAGCTAACAGACAAAGCAGCTAGATAAGTTAAGTACGAGTTAACTCGAAACAAACTAGTACTTGAATTTCTGTGCACGCCATCGCCACATTGCCGGAGGACTTGTGACACCTCCACAGTTGTTCAGAATTGCCCAGGCACAATAACGAAGAGCTGAAATAAGAATTAAAGCACTTAACCTACCTGAATACCAAAGAGACGCTGGGATTTGCTCCCTACTAGGTACTATTAGAACGTAACACTTGTTCGGGGCCCAGGAGTTTAAGACATAAATATAAAGTAGTAAAGTCTATACAAGGAACATGTCGAGACCAAGAAGCTTCTACTCTTTCTCCCCCCCCTCCACTTCGGTGGGATTTATCAAGTTAATTGTCATCTAATTGAGTATCAAAGAAAGAGATAATGGGCAGCAATTAGATGTAATGGCCTAACAGTGCGAGATCTCTCTCGATTAGCACACAACGCCGAATAACTTCACCTAGTTTGTAAAGAGGTCCCTGGGGTGGCTCCACCATGTCTGGGAGCTGCAGGGGGGTGATATACCCCGATCCTATTCCCAGTCCCCTGATGGCGGCTGTAGCCAAATTGAGACGGGCGGTTCCGAGCGCGGTTGCCGGCAGCTCCCCCGCCCCGCGGTGTTAATTCAATCAGGTTTCTCCCCCTCCGCGCACGCACTGCAGGGGAGAAAGGCTTTGAAGTTAGCGCTCTGGCAATTTTCCCCTCCCATCCCCTTTTCCTCCCCGGGGAGCCCAGTTGCCAGATTATACAACCTCTTCCTAGAGAGCCGCCGGGCCGGGGGGTTCCGACAATTTCACCCCACGAGCATTAAACTACTCCTCCCCAGCTAATCGACTCGTTTTTTGTCATTTTTTTTTCTCCTTCCCATTTGTAGCTGACTTGCCCACACCGCTTTGTCCTGCCGGAGAGCATTCCGGGGCTGGGTTGTTGTGGTGCCATTGAAGACACAAAGGCGGGGTGCTCCCCGCCGCGCTGCCGGGGCTGCCCAGGGACCGGCTGCGGTGCCGGTGCCGGAGCCGGACCGCTCCGATCTCCTGCGAGGGGCTGGCACCCTGCAGGGGCCTGCGCTGACAGTACTGCCCCCTTTACTGCTGCCAGGGCTAAAACACAGTGAAGGAGAAATTCAAACAAGCAGGAATAAAGCACAAAGTCCGAGTTTCTTTCTCCCAGATCAAAGAAAAAACGTGCATTCACGTATTAGTGCCAGAGTGGGACAGCTTCAGCAAAAATGAAATTATTTCACATAAAGCTTTCTAGACCACTGGAACGTAGTAGTCACCTCCTAGAGAAAGCCGATTTTTGCAGGCAGGAGGGAAATTATCACGTAGATATTCGGAGGAACCTGATACCATTAGGGACTCAGCCAAGTGAGCATCACCTCTCACGTTCTTTTGAACAATTACCGGGGAACAGGACAGTATTTGCAAGCTAGCCTTGCCAAAAAACCGGCAAGGCATTCCATGTGCTTGCTGAGTTTACCTGTGGCCAAGGAGTCATTATGTTAAGTGACCATTAGCACCCTTTCGAACAGAGATCGGCTTCTGCCTCGCCAGCCGTTCTGCAGCTCGTACGCCCAGGGCTGGGATGCCCCGTTACTGCCGCTAACCAGCGCTCACCCCTGGCACGAAGCCCGCCAGCCTCAGGCGGAGCACGGGGAGCCTCACACACCCACCCGGCCCGCAGAGCCACCATCCCCGAGACCGCCCCGTGGCCGGTGCCGCTCGGCCCCGCAGCCCCGCTTGTCCCAGCGCGGTCCCCGCAAACCCCGCAGGCTTCAATCACGGCAAGGATAGCAGCACTGCGTGTTGTTCCTGGCAGCACCGGTTGTCTCTGTCTCGCTCTAAACCTTTGCACGGAAGGGAGGGGAAGGAAGCTGCTGGCCCGCTCCGGGCGCCGCTGGACGCGCTGCAGCCGAGCTCGGGTGCGGGCCGGGCGGCCTGGGGCCGGCTCCGCGCCGCTCGCCCGCAGGACGGGACAGCCCGGCCCGGCGGCTGCGGCACCGCGCTGCGAGCCGGGGGGCCGGGAGGGCAGACCCAGGGGATGAGGGCTCATTCAGAGCCGGCCCAGATCACTTCTCACCAGGGACATGGGGACCCGATAAGGTGTGCTCCCGCCTCTCCTTTTTTACCGTTGGGGTGGGGGGACGACGACACCGTCCTGCCCCACACAAAACCCGTCCCGCAGTTCCCCCCCAGGAAACAGCTCCCCTCCGCAGGCGGGGGCACTTTGTTCCCCCTCTCTCATCCTGAGCCTTTTCATCTGTCTCTCACTTTCCCCGGGCCCAGCTGCGGTGCTGCCCGTGCCCACCTCCCTTCCACCCTCCCCCATTCGGCCCGGGGGTGAGGCGCTCCCGGAACGCTGCGGGTAGTCCCGGTGCACTCAGAGGGTGCTCCCTCCCTCCCTTCATCCCCAGCTCCCCACACCGCCGCTCTGGCTCCTGAGAGCAGGAAGGGTTATAACCATTATTCCTTTTGTACGGGCTGAGCAGAGCATTTGGAGGAGTGGCGGGGCTCTCCTCTGTGGCCATACAAGATTGTAAAGGGAACACCTAACCCTTCACCCATTACTCCCTCGAAAATGGAATAGCCACATGGAGTCTAATGCTTAATACCTTCCCCCCCTCCGGTAAATTGTATATTTATTGGCCTTGACTCTTTTGTTATTTTAAACATGACTGCTTTAGAGCAGAGGAAAATATTCACCATTGCAGTGCTTTCTGGAGACACCCCAGCTTCCTAATGATGTTTGAAAGAGTCAGAGAGATCTCTTCGAATCAATATTACCATTTAATGATACCTGACTCTGAGAAATAAGCCTCCATTGAATGGGAATTTTACTTAATCAACAAATTTCCTTAATCCTAAACTGCATAATGTTCCTGAGACCTCAGCAAGATTGATAGCACCTGAGCCCTTTTTAATTTAGCTGAAACTCTTGCATTAGAGACACACAATTTGTGCAATTGCAAACAAATACTAATATCTCAAAAGGCTAGAAAAATACAGCATAGATTAGAAAATAAGGCTATTTCCAGAGGTGACTGCAAAGCCCACTGCCCACAGCGGCACATATCGTTTCTTTTCACCAGGCAAGGGTATTCAAGTGGCAGATAGGCCCCTGTATACAAAAGATATTCAAGGAGACTGACAGAGAACCACCAGACCACTCATTACAGGAGCCCAAATTACCAGTGTGCCGGAAATCTTCGAATAAACCCCCAGATCACCTTTAAAGTGATGGAAATTTTTATTGCTCTTTTCATGTTAGTTGACAATTGACTTTGAAAGATTTATGTCAACTTACAGTCAGAGATCATTTTTCAAAACCCTTTTTGTGGCCTGAAATCAGGGCATTTTGATCATCAGTTTACTAGATCATTATTCAAATTTTAGAAGTGCATAGCACAGTGGTAAGGAATTTTACTGCCACTTATGGAAAACCAGCTTTGGAATGTTAAAATTCTTTTGATCATCACCCTCATACCCTGATAACTGCATGTGAGATGACTACATATTATTTCGTAGGTAAGAAATTTCAAGATCCTTTCCATGATCTGTTTAGGTAAGAGGTTCTTATTAATCTACTGAGGCGGCACATAAAAACGTGAAGATATAATATCACTTATTTAGAAAGTAATTTTTTAAATCTTAAAAATATCTGTTGTGCTACTATAGCAAGTAACAGGTGTATCCACATTATTTGGCTAAAAGCACAGTTCCATGATAGAAAATCTCATCTAGTAAGTAGGTGAAGGGGTTGGATACCTGCTTTAGAAGACAGAGGGAAACTCACATTTTGCACTCACTCTCCGAGAAAATTGCAGGGGGGCAGAACAAATCTAGATAAGAAGGAGTCTATGTTTCTTTTAATGAAGAGGAGCTCTCTTTTGGGGCAGGAGGAATACCTCTATAATCCTTGAGAAAGGAATTCACATGAAAGCTGGAAAAACATTAGGTTTATTAGAAGATTCCATTTATATTATTGTTTGTCCCACCCCGTTTATATTTTACAGTTGCCTACAAATGCAAGTGCCCGAAGTCCATGATTCAGATTGTCCAGCATGTCTTTGTAAATGTTTAGATTGGTGCTGCATCATCACTCCACCAGGCAATTACAGACGAGGGCAACCCAGATATCTATCAGTAGTGCAAATCCTCTTTAGTCATAGTCCGTATCAGAGGGTCAGACACCCAGCAAGAAAGCTCTGGGGTCCCGGTACCCTACAAAGCAGGGCGCTGCCCAGAAGCCAACCGGCTGTGCTCTGCAGGCGCTGCTGAGGTCCAGGGCGGGGGCCGGCAGGGCCGCCAAAGGGAAGCCCTCGGAGGCAGCCCCTTGCCGGGGCAGAGGCGGCGGCCGGGCCACGTATGTGAGCGGCAGGGGCATCACAGCGCCCTGAGGTCCGTAAGGGAGAGCGGGGCTGCAGAACGGCTCCGTCCTCAACTCCTGCAGCTGCCGCTTGAGCTTCATCCGGCGGTTCTGAAACCAGGTCTTGATCTGGGGGAAGGGTACGGGGAAAGGAGAAGAGACGAGGTTATTCTTTACCTCGTTATTAGGAACCGTGCCGTCNCTGCTCCTGCCGCCTCTCCCGTCCCGCGGGCCCGCGAGCTGCTCCTGGCCGCGCTCGCTCTGGCCGAGGCCGGAGCCCGAGCCGAGCCGGTGGCCCGCGGGCGATGCTCGGTGTGGAGAGCCCTCGGTNACCAGGCAATTACAGACGAGGGCAACCCAGATATCTATCAGTAGTGCAAATCCTCTTTAGTAATAGTCCGTATCAGAGGGTCAGACACCCAGCAAGAAAGCTCTGGGGTCCCGGTACCCTACAAAGCAGGGCGCTGCCCAGAAGCCAACCGGCTGTGCTCTGCAGGCGCTGCTGAGGTCCAGGGCGGGGGCCGGCAGGGCCGCCAAAGGGAAGCCCTCGGAGGCAGCCCCTTGCCGGGGCAGAGGCGGCGGCCGGGCCACGTATGTGAGCGGCAGGGGCATCACAGCGCCCTGAGGTCCGTAAGGGAGAGCGGGGCTGCAGAACGGCTCCGTCCTCAACTCCTGCAGCTGCCGCTTGAGCTTCATCCGGCGGTTCTGAAACCAGGTCTTGATCTGGGGGAAGGGTACGGGGAAAGGAGAAGAGACGAGGTTATTCTTTACCTCGTTATTAGGAACCGTGCCGTCGCCATTCACCGAGCCCGCGCCGCCGCCAGTGCCCCCCGCTCACCTGCACCTCGGAGAGGCGCATCCTGCCCGCCAGCTGCCGGCGCTCGGCGGCGCCCAGGTACTGCTGCCGCTGGAAGGCGCCCTCCAGGGTGCTGATCTG
>VZTG01000652.1:821469-891975 GCA_013397845.1 Melanocharis versteri | reverse complement strand
TGGCCCGCGGGCGATGCTCGGTGTGGAGAGCCCTCGGTGGGGCTCCTGAGAGCTTGGCTGCTCTGGGACAACCATTCCACGGAGAAAGGGGCCTTTGTCATCCTGCCTTGTTTTGGAGATGCTGGGAAGGAGGGTGTCGCGGAGCACGGGCCTCTCCTTTATACCACAACTCCCGGAGGAAAACGTTGTTTGTGTAAATACACATCAAAGGGTCAGATAAGTATCATCTAATTGCTATCAGTCCTCCCCCCCAACAAAAGATATCGTTCACACGTTGCCCCAGCTCGCGGAGGCCCGGCTCCGCCGTGTCTGCCCCTGAGGAGTTCACTCCGCCGTCAGTGATTTACAGCTCTTGTTACATCCTATGCCCATGCAAATGGCATTTATGGAGCTGAGCAGCCTCAAACGGCGCTGGGGAATGTACCCCGGGGGGAGCGCAGCATCCCCGGCCGCTGGAGGGACCCGGGATGCTGCTGCTTCCAATCTCCCTGCCCCTGTAGTTCGCTTTTCCATCCCTTTTCAAGCACCAGGTCCACTGTTCAAAGGGTTCTTCTCAAGCCTGCTCCTCTCTGGGCTGAGCAGGGCATTCCCGAGACAGCCTCAGGCAGGCAAGCGGAGAAACTTACTGGGTTCTCCAAGACTGCAGCATCATGTTATAAGCATCAGGCACAGGCTAAAGGGTTTGGAGGAGAAGGTAGTGAAACAGAAAAAGGTAAATGTCAAGGCCATTGGATTCTACGAATCAATAGGCTTCTGGTCGTTTATATAAAAGTATGGCTTCTGGACTAAAGAATCAAAAAATGACAATTATTGCCTTAGAATTAACAATCTGCTGAAAGTTCTGCTGAGGTTACAGAATTCATGTCACATCTTCCATCCCAGATCTCTTGCAGCTATGCAGGTCATCCAGATTTCTCTGCTATCTTACTATGCCTCTTTTTCTTCTTACTACCCTTATGTGTGTCTTTCAGAAACGTTCCCATTCGTCTTTGGGTTTTGTGTGCGACAGGAACACTTGGCTGCTGCACTAAAGCATCTGTAGTATATTGACAAAAGGCTCTTGGTGCTTTATGGGCAGTTTTTCACTGCAGGGTAACCATGGATTCCCTCCCCTCTTCACCCTCCCCTCCTGTGCAAGAACAGAGTGGGACTTCACAGCATTGACAACTCCAATCACACCCCTGCTTGGTATCAGTCTGCCTCCAGAAATCAGGACTGCACATCTTATTTATCTGTCCTTGTTCTTGCCTTCTGCTTTACACTCACCCATCACCTGCACACAAACCCAGTGCTCTGCTGTCTGTCTACCCTTGACTTGGCCAACCTGTTATTCTGCCACTGCGGCTGCATTTCTCAGCATCCACTTTCTCTGTGATAACAGTTACTGTAACCATGGTTCTAACTATTTCTTAGACTGTCGGTGAGGCAGAGGTTTGAAGACTGAAACTCTCCTACTTAGTTTATGTCTAAATCTTCCAATGTATTCAATTTTAATATTATACATATGTATTTCTTTTTCTTTATATTAATCTGGTTAAAAGTCTTATTAAAATCCTCTTTGTCAATCTTTTCCTAAACCAAACATTTCAACCTCTTGTCCACTCCAAATATAGTTGCTATATCCATTCATCACAAAATCCTACAGTTTTTTGTTCACCAGAAAACTGTTCCATTGAACCATATCCAAGTTTGACTTGTGAACCCCTTTTAGGCTCTGTCTGCCCTTGATTGTTCATTCTCACGGCATAGTGTGAGTCCTACCCTGCTCTACCAGTGATGACATTGTTCAAGAGTTTGTCTCTAACCAAACAAAAATACAAACACGATTGTCACCTTTATTTAAAGGTGTATAATAACCAATTTAGAACCACAGCCATGGATGACCAGAGCCCTCCTGGAGCCCTTTGTTTCTGGCCTGTGTAGGTAGGGACTGACATTGCAGCCTGAGCCCACTAAACGAGCTTCCTGGTGTAAAAATGTGTAAATAAACATTCAAGCATTAATGCCTCCCATATATGTTATCTACCTAAAGAAGTCCACAAACACCTCTAGCATGGACAAAGCCTGGGGGACACACATACACACACACACATATGTATTTGCGGCATTTTTTCACCAAACAAATGGAATTGTTTGATATCTAATTACTTGAATCCCCACCCATTTATCCTTCCCAAGCATTTTCTGATTAACAATGGAAAGTTTAGAAAGTTTACTTGACTAAATTGCACAAGATTGCNTATTTCAGGTTCTTAATTATTCTTTTTTTTCAGGTAAATGTGAAGACTTCCCCCATCACAAACCTGAGGATAAATTTTAAAATACCAGAACTTCGGAGCATTAGAGAGTCCTGTTGGCAACATATCTCACATAGCAGACCAAGCAGGCAGGAGATGGAGAGGAGACACAGGAATCTGCTCTGTTCACTCAATTACTGAAGGACAAGTCCCTTGACTCAGCTGCATTTAACTCGTGGCCTGGCAGCAACCTCTCCAGTCAGAACTGGGAATATCAGTGCCACTGCCTGCTTGCAGAATCCTGCCAAGCCTCCCCTGCAGTCAGGCAAAATGCCATTCTCAAGGACTAATTCTCATGAACTTCAGAAAAAGAAAATGCAACTTTTCGGCAAGCTTCCTTTTCAATTTAAATATTTCTGATCACTATAACAGCATTCTGCATCACAGATGGGGCACAGTCCCACCCCAATGAGAAAAATATGTCTCATGTGCCCAGAATTACTTCCAGTCTTAGTCCTTACAGAATATTATGTATAAGTATAAATAATATACTTATATGCTACTTACATTCTTATGTATAACATATATACTTATTTATCTCTATACAAATACTTTTTAAAAATAAATAAAAGAGTCTATTTCTATGACATTACTTTTTCCAGCTTTATGTCAACAAATAAAGACACTTGGCAAGCTGTTGTATAGGACAAAAAGAATACATGACCTATGATGGAGCTCTAAAAATAGAAAATCTTGAGTTTTATCATCCAGTGGTACATCTGCCTTTACTGATTTGAAGACTTTTTACCATCTGAGCTGCAAATTACATCTTTATACACTGCTGGTTTATTAATTGCATTGTATTGAAGCAAATGGCACTGCAGAAAGATGCTGTCAAATGCTGAGCTCCCAGAGACACAAATTGATCACGGTGTGACAAGATTAAATCAAATCTCATTTCCATTACACATAAAATGTATAAGTCTCCTGGACAGGTAGCAGATGACTTCTGAATGTAATGACTGCTACAATATTTAACAGCTGCTAGTTTATCTAAAATTCTTAAGCTGCCTTCTTTCTGTTTCTATCTATTATTCATTAAATGCTTGTTTGAAAATCTCCTGCTAAACTGTGATTCAGAAATACCATGTTTAAAATCAAGTTATATTACCAATGGGATGAAAACCTGCTCATGATAATGAAATTTGTCAGAGTAGAGCAGGGACAGACAGTAGCTTTTGCTCTGCAGCTACAGGGAGGCAGAGACAAAGAGCTCAGACATACCAACATGATTGCCACTAGCAGGAGTCTGGAGATCCATTTACCATAGATAATGGCAATAATCTATGCAGATGTTTGCAGAATACACAGCTGCCCTCCTTTGGGGAGGGAGCACCTTCCCCTTCAGTTTCGAAGAAATCCTCACACGCAACACTGCTCTCATGTTGCGGGGGCTCTGCAGAACTACCTAGTCCTACTTGGCTGCCTACTAGACAGTAGTTGCCTAGACAGTTGATAATAGAAATATTTTGGGATAACATCTCAGCCTTTGAGAACCTATTGTGGCTCCACATCTTCCAGCCCAAAGCTCAGAGCCCTGCAGAGGGGCAGGACTGTGCTGATATCTCCCCTCGCCACTGGAACTGGGGAGGAGCTGAAGAGAGAGAAGCTGAGGTTGCCAACTACCTTGGGTTCCCCACAGGTACCAGAGAGAACTGCCACCACTTGGCCTTGCTGCAGTGGGTACACAAGACCAAAGGAGGGGACTCTCATTTTGTACCAGCAGGTGACCCTTTCCCATTGCATTGGAGGGTCCTGTGAGACGAGAATAGAGGAAAGTAGTGGTTCTTAGGAGTAGCTAGGTGGTGATACAACTCAAGGAGTAAAATCCAGGCAGTTAATGCCACACAGGGGATGTGTGTTCACCTGTGGACATGCAGATTTCCCATGAAGGTCTGTCCAGGGAAGCAAGGGCTGCTGGCATCAGCTAATCAATTTACATGGTCTTTGCCCTGGTGTGTTGATCCAAACATTCTGTTTCTGAGTAATCACTATTTAGGACTTAAAAGCATTACAAATGGCCTCCAACCAATCTCTTAATTATCAATTATTACTATTATCTTTCCTCGCTGACAGAATAAGAGCTGCTTTTCCATGAGGCATTTAAAGACCATATGTGCAGAAATACCAGGAGGGCCTGGTATAAACATAGTGACAATGCACAGATGAAAATTAAATGTCTCATCATGTTTGGAATTGATCTAAATCAACACAGCACTCAAAATGCCAAGAGCTCCCATGGCTCCTTAACACAAGGCTGCCAGCAGCAGCTAAACAGCATTGGTGAAACGCTTTAAAAATATACATATTCTGCAGAGACATGCTGCAAATATTAAGAAAGAAACATTTACTTGTTTTAATGGCTCCTTACGCAAATTTAAGCTCATTAAAAAAAAGTCATACTCAGCATGAAGCCAGACCACATTTAAAACATGTACTGCTCTTGTTACAGAAGCAAGGTGCAGCAGCAGAGTCTTTTGTTTATTTATTTATTATTAGACAAACTATTATAGTTGGAAAACCATCCAAGTTCCAGGAATGTAAATCCTACCTCATCACTCATTGCTATCATATTGCCAGAGGGAGATCTCTACGGACACTGCTCAAATAAAACTGCTCAGAAGTCTGTAGTAGGTTTAATTCTGTTTAGACTAGAAATTAGACTTTAAAAACAATTAGACTCACTTAGAAACCTTGCAATCTTTTCAAAACCTAACAGAGAGGCTAACTTCACATTTTACATCAAGGCCTTTTTCTTTGTCAGTCTTTGCCGAAAGTTTTTTTTTCATGATGATTACTTCTAAAGTTACATTTAGCAACATATAAAAGTAAGAATGCATTAAATCAGAAATTTTCCATTACATTAATATTTCCCACAAATACTTTCTAAAGAAATTTGGAAAGAAATGAAAGAAATTATACTGACCAAAGCATTTATTGTTCTTGAAAGTAACTTTTCACTTTGGCTATTAAAGAATGAATAATATTCCCCCTTGATTTTAGAGTTAGCATTTGAGCATGATGAGTCAGTCAGCAGGAGAATGAGCTATCACAGCTGGCAGCCCTGGGACATCTATCACGCCCTGTGCCCATCCTGGTCTATGCCATACAATGCTGCTTTGAAATGCATTGGTCTCAGCAGTGAAAATATTTTACTGACTCTTCCTTCTCCCAACTTACACCCAAAATAAATCAGGTCTTTGTATTGCTCCAAAACCAGTCTGTTCAAGTTAAATGGAAATAATCTTTACCTTTTTCTTTTTTTCTGACTTCAAGGCTCTTCTCCATTTCACATTTCTAGTTATTTCTCCTTTTCATCTGTATTCCTCGCTACACACCGTTTCTTCCTATTTTCTTTATTCCAGTCACTTCCATCAAGTATCCTGCAAATGTTACTATTGCCTGAGGAAGAGAATAACTTTGGCAGAATACATAACTGTAGCAACAGAGCATAAATGACACTGTACGTCCACCTTCACTTATCCTCAACAGGGAGTACAGACATGTCCTGACATTCCCCTAGTTTACTGATACAGGAAAAGCTGGGCTTGGTGCGTGAGGACAGGAATGTTGTTAGGTTAAGATGCTTAACACTGCCCCTGTAACCTGCAGTTCGATATCTATGCTTCCTCTGGACAATGCAGTGTAATTCTTTTGCCAGGTTGTACAGAAATGAGTGTATTACACGTGGATAGACAGTAAATAGGATTTAAGACTATGACGATGCGTGTGAATCTTCTCTAAAAGATTAAAGGGAGCAGCTGAACGCTGGATGTAATTACATGTTCGTTTTACAAATGGAATATAAAAACCCCTGCCATTTTGTGTTTGCATGTTTCTAATGGGCAGGGTTTGGGCAGACATCTGGATGGCCGATCGTTTTTCACTCTCCCCTGGCTCCTGGTGCAGCACCAACACCTAAAACGCTGCAGAGGGCCTCTTGTGCCATCTCCTGGTTATATTGAGACTTCACATCCAGAAAGCTGCCACATAAAGGAAGGGAAGTAGCAGAAATTTAGCTGAGGCAGTGATAGAATTAGGGAATCATTCAGGTTGGAGAAAACCTCTAAGGCCATCTAGTCCAGCCCTTAACCCAAGTTCACCACTAAACTATGTCCCTGAGTGCCACATGTACACAGGAACACTCCCGGGATGGTGACTCAGCTTCTGGCAGCTAAGAGGACTCACCCAGCACGTGCATGTGCACGGCAGGCTCGGGCTCTAATCCCTCTGCTGCTGCTTTTAGCATCAAGTCACTTTTCCACTGCGTTAGCATATGCATAGAAAGGAAATTCAGCATCCCTCTATAACATCGTTGACATCAGTTCCAGCAACTCATCCCCTGCCATCACCTACTTTTTGGTATGTATCACTGGAACAATGCAAATAAGCCCCTGAAAATTGAAATTACTGGTATACAATTAAATTAATAATCAAATTAATATAATTCTCTGATTGCAGGTAAGTATTTGAATTAGTGTCCAATTTACTTTACTGAAGATCCCTGCTGAGTCTCTCTCTCCCTTCACAGGAACAAAGGGACCTGTGCACTTATGACAGAGTTTTATCTCACTTGTTCTTAAAAATTAACAGGAAAGCAGATCTTACAAGTGTGTTACAGATGAGTAACCTATTCCAGTGCTTCACATGAAGCTTTCCAATGTAAAAACTGAAACAAAATCAGCCTTGTTTCAAAATCAAGTGCTTAAGCTTCACAGAACACGAAAAAAATCTTCATTCTGCAGCTACTACAACTTTTTACAGCAACATTTCACATCTACAGGTCAGCTCAATCCAATCTCGTCTATGTAAGACCAGTTCTTTCAGTCTTTCTGATTTTATATTTCTAAACATATACTTATTGTGGTGCTCCATTCTCTTTCATTTTGCCTGTATGTATCCCAGATGCAGTGCCTAAACGGTAAAGTATTCCTGCTGATGCTTCTCTATTGTCAAACAGAGCAAAATAATTACCTTCTGTCATGAGCAGCTCTTGTGTAGTACACCTCAGGTCTTCTCCCCCCACCTTTTTCTTTTCTTTTTGCAAACTGTACCCATGGATTCATATTCAGCTTGTGATCTGTTATGGTCCCCAGAGATTTTTACTGAATCTCTGTAGTTATTTTTCATTTAATATTTATCTTTCAAAAAAGTAAGACTTGAAGCTGAAATTTAAACCGTTATCATGATTATTCTGAGTTCTAAGCTTGTATGCTATGAAAGTGTGCTTTCCATCTCACCTTGTATTTCAGCAATAAAATTCACAGACATTCCTACACATTCCATACAGTGTAGGCTGTGAGAAGACTGCCTCACAATAACCCTGGATAGTTTGCCTCCCTCCTCAGAGTATGCAGAGTCGCAAGCAGGTCTTATCTTGTTGTTACCATGACTGTGATAGTTCCCTTCTTCCCACCCAAGTGTGATGAAAACCGAGCATGTTTTACCTCATTACTGTAAGCCAGAAGAGTTTGCTTCCCCCCATCTGCACAGGTGCCAAGGTGAAGGCCATCTGCAGATCTTGGAATTCAGACAGCAGCACCTGCATTACATGGGGCAGCTAATGAGCAAAACAGGACATTGCATATGTATGAAATGTTAATTAGCACAGGTTTCATTAGTCACCCCCACAGCACTTTCCCTGGAGCTTCACTCCTGAGCAGGGCTCCACTGCATTGGGTCCCCATCTGATTGGTGTTCCACGATTCCCACTGTGGGAACGCTACACTTTTGATAAAGCCAAAGCTCTCACTTATTTTGTGCCTTGTCCCTGAGGGATCTGCACCTGCTTTTCACTCATAACATCTGGATAGTCCTAGACCCACTCAATTCACTTTCACAATTTAACAAGCATGGTAATTACTCTTTGAAATGATGTGTTTACCAGTTGTGTATTCACCTTAGAGGCCCGTCATCTGAATCTAAGTGACCAAATATATAACCAGGCCAGGAGGATCTGTTGTCAAGGCATTTATTGACTTCAACGTACAACATGCTGTTTTTATCTCTTGGGACAGTTACCTTGACCATTAGGTTATTTGAAAACGACTTCAGGGACAAAAGCATGTCAGCCTGTTAAATTAGTCTCTATGTTTGCACATTTTTAGACAGCTTTTCCAGTAACTCTTCTAGCGTCAAAGTTTGCCTGGCTGATCCTCTGTCATTCTCTTTACCTTGCCTTTCCACTCATTCCTGTGGTCTTGCCCATTTTTAAAAAGTAGTATTATTTTCTGGTTCTCTGGGAACTCACTTGTTCTTCCTCAATCAAAAATACAGTAATTCCTAGATTATTTCAATTTTACTCATTATTATAGAACAGACTTAATCAGAAGTTAATGTTATGATACATCTAATTAGCTTGATAGCCTCCAACCTACATTCCTGGTTAACTTTGATCATGACATGCACTGTTTAGAGGGGAGGCAGTGGAACAGCAAGCACTCCAGGATTTTGCACCATCTGATACTTACTCGCCTCTTCTGGTAAGAAGAGACCTCTTATTGTGTAATAGAAAAGTATTTAAAAATCCATTTTTATTGTTTTGCTTTTCCCTTTTTGACAAAAACTTTTTGTCTGTCCAGTTTTGTTCCTAACCTGCTGTGCTGTTCTTTTACGTTTGTTCTTGATAATGCAGCCGTCTTGTTTCTACTTTTTTTTTTCCAGTATTCCTTTTTGATTTTTTTTCAGGTAACTGATGAGCCCTAATGCAGCCACAGTGCTGAGTTTTCTTTCCTTTGCATGTGGATAGACTGTTGTTATACTTAAAACATGGCCTTAGAAACTCTTCTTAGAAACTCTCAGCTCTCTTGAATTTTTCTTTGCCTTTCAATTCCTTCCCCAGGACCTCATGAACCAAATCCTTGAGTCTGTTGAAGTTTGCTTTTTTGAAGCCCAGTGTTATTATTCTGCTTCTTTCATCTCTTTCTTTCCTTTGAATCATGAACTCTGTTGTCTCATGGCAACTTACATCTTGATGGCTTTCCACATTCAGATTTTCAACAGTTTATCTATTAAACACTGTAAAATCTTAAATAGTAAGATTATTCCCTATGGTTCCAGCACTAGGTTATGTACACAAAGCTATATCTAAAGTGTGCTCACGCCAGGCTCAGAGCAAATCACATCCTGGCTGTAATCAGAGGGATAAGAAGGTGGTACGGGTAGGGATGTGAGCACAGTGTACTTCAACACATCCCTTGGTCTGGAGAAACAAAAAATGAGAGACTATTTGTGGCATTCCACAATACATCATCCTCGCAATTTTTAGATGCAGCCTAGGATATTTAGTATTTCATCAGCTTAGTTGATCAAACATCAAAACTTAGTTGTTTGTCACTCTATTGAGTTCTCCACATCCTTCTCTAGGTTTCAGTAAATTATCTTCTATTTAAATAAACTAAGTAAACATTTATAGGTGAAGAATATCTCCTAATCAGTCAAATCCCAAAGATGACAACTCAACTAAGCTTGATTTATAGGACTTTAGTTTTCAAATATTGTTCAAAACCTGCATTTCCAATGCTCTGAGGGTCCATCAAAGCTCAGCATACATTAAAAACTAATTATTTATAAACCATATTTTGAGAAAAAGAGACTTTCTGAAAAAAAATCCCAAAAGCTAGCTCTAAACAGAACACTTGGAATTTAAACAAGGTTATGGCTTAGATTGCATTTAAGTTTTTGATAGGGAGAAAAATAATAACATAATAATTTATCTGCACTCTTTCCACTATCATAATATCCAGGACTGAAACAATCAACTATATGTTTAACACTGAAAAAACGGATGGCTTCCACTCCTTTTTAATTGTAGTTCATCTATTTTTTAATTTACAAACTCTCCTTACGTTTTAATCCTTTGCAAATCACTTAGAGTACTCGTTGCTGATGAATTTCAGCAACGCTTATGAAACCAATCCAATACACAAAGCAAAGTCTAGAAGTGGCCAAAAATTTTCTAAGGAAAGGAATTTGTCAGAATCATGAATCAATGTTGAATCATTAATTATGTCCCAGCTCTTTGGTTTGGGATTCTACAGAATGGTTCATAGGATCCAATGGAATTCATCCCTGTTTCCTGGCAGGCTTCTGGAGGTGTTGGAGCTGGAAACCTGATTTCTAACGGAGCTGGGGTAACAAGGACACACTTCCCAGCTCTCTCACAAGAGGAGTGAAAACCCCAGGCATCCTGGGGGGAAAAAAAATCTGCAAAAGGACACAGAAAGAGCACCGATACACAAAGCAACTGGAAAGGCTCCCAAGGAGCAGACTTCATTTCAGAACTCCATGGGTCACTCTTTGAAAAATAAATATAAAAGCAAGATGAGGGAAATGTGGAAAAAATGAAGAAGAGCTAGGACAGCTGGTGGCAATTGTGGCTTAAAGAACAAACTCGAATTTTTTCCCCAAAAATTCTAGTTTGGTATCAGAACAGAAGCACAGGGCCACACTGCAAAGTCCCTCACTTATGCAATATGATTACTGATGCCAATAATATTTTGCCAACCAGATAAAAATGAACATATTTCTTCGATATGTTTTGTCTCATTTTTTTCTCTTAAAGGACATTCCCCACAAAGAGAGAAAACTTCAGCTCAACCCTTACTGCTTGCTAGTCATAAATAAGCAGTACAGTAATATGCTAGACATAACTTTCTTCTGAAATCTGTGTCATATAAGATGCACATACCTCAGTGTTCATGGATAAAACCAAACCAGTTTCCTTGTAAAGGAGTGGATTTTTTTCAATAGCTATTAACCTTTGCTGCTGTTGTTGTTGTGGGGTGGTGCCTAAACACAAAATCTGAAATGTCTGATTGACGGAAACACCCCAAAGTAGTACCATAACTCAATACTATGCACTAATACCAATATAAGGTTTGATACACTGAAGCATTTACAGGAGACGTGAGCTGATTTTTAAAATCTTGTATAGCATCAGTTATTGTCATAGAATAAGCAATATTTTCTAGATGTAGTAACACAGAGCTAAGAAATACATGAGCTAATTCTCATGAATGCGAAATATAAAAATGATAAGAAAATTCACAAAAGCAATTTCAAAAGTCTGATTGGTAACTGTATAAAATGAGTTTATTAAGATCATGTGATTATCAAGTTTTGTGGAGTACTTTACATTAGTAAAGCTTATGCTACTTAAAATTTTACTGTCTTTCAAAGACAAGGTGTGGGTTTAAGTGAATGGTAATTTTTAATTGAGAAAAACCCAAATAACTACTAATAAAAACAATTATTAAAAATAAATGCATACAGATAAAATACATGACATGTACGTCTGAAGATAAGGTTACCATTAACATTCTTAAATCATTATATTATATAAACGTAGGAGGTAAAGATTAAATGTTTTCACATTTGGCAATTTTTAGAGAAATAGTAACATGATTTACTTCCTTAAGGGTAAGTCAGAATACTATAATTAATGACATATTAGACCTACATACGGTAAATAAAATAAATCATATTAAAAGTAAAACAAAAGCAAGAAAACCCTGTTGAGGACTGAGTTCTCCAGTGTTTAAACCAATAAGAGCCAAAAGTTAGTATTACTGTATTAGTAGAAAAAAGTAACTGAGCATTTAATGGAAAGTACGGACACACCTTGTTATTACTGAGGAAGATGAGAGAGGCTTGAGATGTAATATTGCTGCTACTGACAAGAGAAAAGGAGAAGCCTTCCTCTTATACATTGAGAAAGCTACAGTTTAGCATATGCACATGCACTTCTGTCAAACACAACAGGACAACTGCAAAATACCAGACATGTACACACTCCCATTTCTTACATCATTATCCTTCTCCATCACTAACACTTGATGAGATACTCACTTCACATCTGCCCTTCACTTCTCTCAAAACGTTTTCTTTTTCATTCTTTGAAACACAGTTCTAAGCAAATCACTTTCAGAACAGTGCTTAAGTGTTTCTTGCCCTTCACTACTTCTCATTCAACACTACCATTGCTCCCCCTGGTAGAAATACTTGTATTTGTAAATAATCCATAGCCTTAACATTCTGGCCTTGCATAAACCTGGGTAGCGCAACAAATTTTCTAGCAGTAGCAACACATTTCATGGCCATTTAGAGGGTCTTTTAAGTATAAGCTCTATGAATAGGTTAGCACCACAGTTTTACAAGTTGTAGATCCAAATTTCACATGGTTATCTTCTATTGGACGCTGCTGGAGCACTGTGATCTACAAAAACAACCTCAGAAGCAAAAGCCATACTCAAATGTGCACACATACAGACAGACATAAATTGGCAAAGTGACTCTTGTGCCAAATACAGATAAAAAGAAGCAATTTCACAGTTACTGTCTTCACAATGCCAGGAGTGCAGAAGCAGAGCAACAAATTGGTAATACTTACATTCAGATCTTACTCTCATTTGGAAACAGGTTAGACTGATGACTTTAAAATCAAACCAAAAAAATAAAAGTTGAAGGATAGCATTCCTTTCCTTCCTCGGTAGGAGAAATAGACAGCCAATTATTTAAGTCAATTACAGTTTTCATAATATACAACATTAAAGCAAGACACATCAACAGCCAATGAATAGCAGAGGATCTGTGTTCCTGAATTATATGCACAATGTGACAGGATATAAGTGTACCGTGTTTATATAAAAATAGAGTCAACATTTAATGAACTATGTTTTGAACTCGCCTAGGCCAACTTGGCAACAGAAGCTGTAATTTTAACTTTTTTCCACAGTATTTTTCAGATATTGATTTTCAGGCTAATTATTTATGCTAAAGAAGAGTAACAAAATTAATAATCCTTTTCATCTATACTCTCTTTAATTTTATCTCTCTTTTTATTCTTTTGATCCGCCATCCAGTTGCTAGCAATTCAAATCTTATTAGTCAGCATTTTATAATTCCCTGTTAAGAAATATAATAATTTCAACTGAAGTATCTTATGTCGCTTCACTTAAGTATCTGCTTGGAAATTGGTCCAGTAGATGAAGTCAACTTAATCCAGTTTTACAGTCTAGACTTAGAATAGAACAGACGAAACATAAATAATTACTGAAATGTTGCTTTCATCCTGCGCAGTGTGTCCTGAATTTTTCGAGAATGTTTTTCTGCTGGTATCTGATGGAAGTTGGCACAGTTGTCAGCTGCCAAGGCAGAAATGTCTGCATCTTTAAAACGAGTTATTCTTTGTCTGAGGTAAGACTGCAGCTTGAAATCTGGTGCATATGTATAAGGATTTTCTTGAAAGGCATGAACTTGGCTCACAACTTTTGCAATATTTCTTGTAAGAGAATATGGTAAAAAAAGATTAGTTTGTTTTGCTGATGATAAAAACAAAAGCATAAACCAAAACCCAAACTTCAAAGGAAATTCAAAGGAATTAAGCATTTTATTCTATTGTATATGTACCTCTAGTTACATGTCTAAACAAATGAAACCATTTGAACTGTTAATTGTGAAATGCTGCATTAGCTCTCATTATCTCATTAGACAATAGTATAATAAAAAATATAGGTGATATACACACATAATTAAAATAATTACCTAAGTTTAGTCCACTTGTGAGCTCCATTCGTCATTGTGAACCCTCCAGTTTCAAGTTGTTGGACATGCATAGCCAAAACATGGGCTGATGGAATTGTTGGAAGAGTTTTAAATCTGTCTCCTTCCATCAGGCATAAACTGTCACTTTTTAAAAACACCTAGTTAAAAAATGCACACAGATTAATCTCACATTAAGTACTGGGGAAGTCTCACACAAGTTCTCCATGTACTTAACACAATCTATTTGTCATGAATATTAACTTTTGGCACTGAAGTTGAAGACAACACTAAAAATTCATCTGGTGGCAAACTTTTTAAAGTACACAAATAAAGAAACTTTAATCAAAAGGTATTTCATACATAATTTTAATTGTTCTAAATCACAGGCAAAACTGCATTTTAAAACCTCACTCTGTGTTTCAAAATTGTATAGATCAATTAAAGAATGCCTATAATAAATTAACATTTAAGATTTTTCAGAACACACTACAGCTGCAACACTTCTGCAGAAATCTTCTAATGCCATATAGTGTACCTAATGTTTTAGATTGCTTTTGAAATTTTGATTTGTCACACAGGACACACGCTAAAGAAATACTGAGATTAAAATTTACATGAACACTTGGATTAGGAGTAAAAAGTCTTCAATCAAATTAAATTCATAATTCAACGTAATAATTACGATTTTTATCCTGCAGAGACACTCATCTAAGCAGATCTTGTACCTTCTCCAACCCCAAAAATGTAATTTTGCATTAAGGACTTTATACTATACCTCAACAGCCTTGAGTTCCTCCATTATCTCAGCTACTTTTGCAGGTAAAATTTTCCAGGCCTTACAATAAAACAGAATATATTTTGTTTTTCACATTAATGTCCATATTGGAACAAGATCATATTAAGCAAAATGGTTAGAGAACAGAGTCCCAAACTTACTGGTAACTGTCGTACAATAAGATTTTCCAAGCCTGCTAGGATTTGCATTGCAGTAGCAAAATTTCTTTGTTCATAGCAGCATTTTGCTATAAGAAGAAATTTTGATAGCAAGCTCACCTGCCGCTGGAAAAAATTAAGAAAATAATCTTTACATGTATATACATAGCAAGTCTACATAATAAAATTAAATGGGAAGGAAGATGAAGTATTTGCTTTTTCAATTTTTTATCAAAATTGCTGACTGTAGTAACGTTTCCCTTCGCACAAAGTTTTTCCCTTTCTGTCACCCAGGTGTCCTTGATAAAAGTTTGACCTGTATTCCCCTCAGACAACTCATTTCTTACATTGTGTTAGGTTTTGACACCTGCTACTAAAAAGCATCCAACACCCTCCTTGTGACAACAGACCAAATTGTTAACTGCCCACTCACAGGTGTATTTCAGAATATTTATTGCAGGTTTGCTACACAGCAATTCATAGATAATAACAAATAAATAAATAAATGTTTTGTAGTTAATAGCACAATAAACAATGACAAACCTTAGTTGTGTGACATGTTACAATTTCAGCAGCAACCCAGGTACTGATACTGTCTGCGTTTTTCAATAATTGCAGAAGGTACTGGTCTTGTATGCACTTTGACAGAAACAGATTACAGACTTTCAGTGAAACTGTGTCAGCAGAAACTGCCCTAAGGAAAATACAGGAAAAAAAAAAGGCAAAAAAAATTCTGGCTGATATTGAATTTTTAAGGAAAACCTTGATTGTGAAGATGTCAACTTCAAACCATTTAAAATAATTTTGCATTGCTTCCCATCTTGATTTTATACTTCATGATGTACATAGTGAGCTATGTTACTTTTTCTTCCTTATAATTACAAGATAATTATATCTGATCAAAAAATAAGCATATGCAGGATACATTTCTGTATATAAAAACACTTTCACCACTCATTAGTGCATAATAAAACCCCAGCCAATCTGATATAAAATTACAGCCAGAAATCCAAACTCAACAACTGCAGCCACATAAGAAATCAAGCCTGATATCAAGTGGCACCACACACTTCGTTTCCCATGACTGAACCTCAAAATCTGTATAAACGAAGTGATCTAGCCTCGGCCATTGAGCAACCTGTAAAAAATTACTTGCTTTAGATGTTCATTCCCTATCCTTAGAAGCAAAAATCTACCATAGTTAGTGCAATTAACAAGTACTAATTAGAAGTTAACTGAATCCACTGAGTATGTAAGAAGTAGACCATCATAAAAATAATTATGTCTATGTGGTTGGATGAAAACATTAATCACTGATGAGCAAATAATTTAAATAGGTTGGTTACCACTCTAGTAACTATAGGAAAATTCCTGTGTATCTCTGAATACCAATGATTCATCTCTCTAACATACAGAAGGAACATTGAACAGAGAAGCTGAGGAGTCTCCATCCAGCTTCAGAACCCAACTGCACACAGCCCTGGGCAACCTGGTCCAGCTGACCCTGCTTTCAGCAGGGTGGTTGGACTACATGATCTTGAGAGGTCCCTTCCAACCTCAGCTATTCTGTGAGACTGTAAATGTCTTTGAGATTTTATATACATACGCACTTTCATGACCAAGGATCCTATTTCAGAATCCATTATATTTTTCCCCTGCCAAAAATGAAACCTTTCAAGCAACCCCCAATGCAAGTTCTTAGAAATATTTTGGCCTCAGCTCACTTCAGATTTCAAAGAAATCACCTGGCAAATGTGACCTTCCACATACATGCACATGCATAGGAACACACTCGTATCCAGGTATGACATCTCCTGAAACTAAAGAACCCATAAAAATGGGCTACCTACTCTGTAAAAAAATACTAAGTATTTATATTGTTTCTCTGTTTCTGGCTGTATTAAAAGTGTAACACTCTAAGTTATAGTGCATCAACAAAATAGAAGGGCAGTTAAAACAAGCAACTTACTTTGGCACAGCACCACATTTGTCTTTAACACCAAGTGCTCGGGAATTTAGGAAGTGTACTGGATGACATTTATGAAATACTTCCTAAACAAAAAGAGTAAGATACACCTGCTGTTAGTTCTAACAGTTCTTTTAAAATGCTTGGGAATAAAAATGACAGAGTATGTCCCCCTCCCACCCCCTCGCATAAATTTATGAGAGGGATCACAGCCTGAGAATAGCATTAGATATTCTAAATTTCACTGTAGACATTTCAAGAGAAAAAATTTAATTCAAAGTCTTATAAAATAGTATGAAATAAGCTTGAAACAAGGTTGGGAAATGGTAGAGGAAGAAGAAGAGAAAAAGTAAAAAGATAGATATTTTTTGTACGTCTAAACAAACCTAGACCTTTGTACCTGTTGCAGTAGTGTCAGCTGCCAACAAAGCTGTTGGGCACTGCACTCAATCAAGAGAAATGGTCCCACTTCATCCACTCTGGCAAAGGAGACTGAAGATTCTTCTGTGAAGCTGCTACAGCAGGGCTTTGGCAAAACTGCCGAACCAGTGTGCAGTCGCTCTCTCTGATATTGTGCAATTGGTCCCATACCTTTAGATAGTTTCCAGTAGAAGTTCTGTAGAAAAAATAAATGTAAGGTTCCAACTTCTCTAAAACAAACACTATGTCTCCCCTTGATGTAACTTGCAGGAAAGCGTTGTTAAGAAAAACACCTTTGTGCATGCAAAACTCTTCAGTGAATCTTCAAGGTTAGTCCAGAACAAATTGGTTTACTCAACATTGCTATTTCAAGCTAATATAATATGCACAGTGGATGAGTCTAAGCAGGAGGCTGCCAGATCTCAATCAACAATCAGTACTGAAAACAAACCTCTGTGTATTCAAGCTTGCTGCCATAAAATATTTTACTTCTCCTTTTTGCTTAGAATCAAACATCCCTTTCCAAGAAATATTTGGTTTTTCATTCTTTTCCCTTCTTCTGTATTCCATTATCATTATTATGAAGCGACAATAAAAAAGTCCATGTTCCTCTATTCTGTTTGCCTTTTCTTGGCTGAATCCCCAATATACCCATGGACTTGTGCACCTTTATCACGAGGCTGATGCTTAATTCAGCTTGCACATTACTGATACATTTTACTTCCACATGTTATTTTGGCCACTCTGAAAAAAGATCTGGTTTTGGGAAAGGCTTGCAGTATGTTCTGTTTTCTGGGGCTGTAGAACACAATAAAATAGTAAATACAGATGAAAGTTCAGACAAGTTCTCGCTACAAGCTTTGAAGTTCTAGCAGGAAACCTCGCAGCTCCTGCTGTTTTCTTGTATTTATAGTCTTACAAAGATCAATGCCTAATTAAAAGCATTAATGGTTGACAAGGGGGCAAAGGCTTCCTAATAACAATGAGTTACATGCTAGGGTCAAGAATGAATTGTTCAACTCTCAAAATTTTGATTATCTGACCTGTGATTACTGAAACAGCTGCCAGGAGTTAAAATTTAACATTATTTTCACAGTTACAGAACTGTCTGGATCTTAGATACTTTCAAAAGAAAATTTAAAATGCAGGTACATAATTCTTACTAAGTAGGTCTGGACTCTAAGTTGGACACCTCTGTTTTTGTCAAAACATAATATATGGAAATGTGCTCCACACACTGCAGTCTGAAGGAAAGACACACCTTTCTAGAAACATCTTCTGAGAGCTTTTTACATAGGGAATGTAATGTTTTTCTGCCCTCCTCACTTTCCTCTTCACATTTGTCCACACCGGAGCACTGATCAGCACTGCCACGTTTCCTGGCAGAGGCGTCCTCGAGCAGTGACAACAAGCGCTCCCCGTAGCCATTTAATGAGGCAACCTGGGAATGTAAAACAGGCTAACAGAACATGGAACTCAATTTCCCAGAAATTATTAGCAAGTTACACAACAGTAGTAAGATTCTCACCTGTCCAAAATCAGACATACTGAACATAGCTGTCAAACATAGCATTATTTTTCTTTTATTTACTTTAATTGTACTTAGGGCAGCTTTTTGTAATAACAATGTTACATATCCCATTACTGACTTCATTTTTTTTTTCTTAAAGGATCTACTGAAATTCTGAATTACCTTGGACGAAATAAATTCTTTTAGGGTATCCAGAAGATCAGTATTTGTTGCAAAGTCTACACTGTAACAGTCTTCAATCCATGCCTGCAGGATGTAGAAACTGCGGTTACATATTTTGGTAAGAGATGTGGAAGGATCCAGGCTTGCACTGGTGAGAAGAAAAAGAAACTTGTTACTCCAAAATTTATATCCAATTCCAATTTAAAAATAAGTGTTGACGAAACCCACAAGTTTTATTTGGTATTTAATGTAGTATCTTAAATTCCTAAATTTCACGCCTCTAGAATCCATGGTTCTATGGAAACAAAGCTGTGGTTGAAATTACTACCCATTACTGGATAACTGGCAGAAGCGAGAAGAAGAATTGAGGAGTAAGAACATTGTCAGATGCAGCTCTTGCTCTCATTTTGCTCTCACTTGTTAAGAGAGTCTTACAAAAACAAACATAAAAAATAATTTCAATTAAGTAGGAATTTTGGGAAACATCTGTTTGTTATTGGGAGGAAACTCAATTGTGCTTTGATAATATTTTTCATGGGAATTTACTGTACCTGGATAAAGTGCTGCTGATTCTATCAAGAAGAAACTGCAAAAATTCTTCTTGTGTGCAGAAATAGCGAAATGTGTAAAGAAACTGCTGTACATAACCTTCTAAAAAGGCATTTCTGTAAAGCACAAGAAAAACTTCAGACAAGCCAGAACACATCTTCAACTTGTATTAGAGTACAGCAACAGCAAAAAAATCCTCAAAATATCACGAATAGGCATTTTAAATTCTCAAGCTCTTCATAAAACCTTGGTTCTATTTTTTATTATTTTTACACATCAAGTACTGTGATTGCCAACCTTGAAAGCATAATTTGTTTTATAAAGAGTCTCTCTACTTTCAATTTTGTGAATAACCACTCTGACATTTCTGTTATTAAGGCAAGTTACAATCTAAATAGTACGGAAGAACATACTACATTTTCTTTTTCTTTCTATCATCTCACTTGATGCTGATTTAAAACATTATAATAACAGCATAAGAAGTAGATACATTAAGCAAGAAAATATTCCCTGAAGCTCTAATTAGAGGACTAGTTACTTTAACAACAGAATACACTTATTATACACACATTAAAAATGAGGGCATTTTATTTTTTTATATACATACACTCTCAAGATCTTGACACAGGTTAATTGTCTTTTCTCCCTATTGGCCTACAACTAATCATGAAAGTTTGGGTTTGATGAATGTGGAAAGTCCAATTCCAAAACTTCTTCACTTTGTGCAAAATATTAACTACCAGGAAAAGCAGCACTCAGTGTAACTGGGTCTCACAGTCAGGATGAACCGGCAGAAGTAGCTGGGAGGAAGTTGCTCCCTCTATAGTGGCACAAGTCTGATGGAGCCTCTGGCAATTTCCAACCTTCACGCTATTGCAGCTTCGGTAACTTAAAACAACACTGCCCTCACTGGAGTCGAAGGATGCCTCTGTGCCCATTTAAACCCTGAGATAAGCTTGCATCTTGATCAGTGCCAAAGACTGATTATGGGGGCAATAATCTGCAGAAGGGAACCTAAACATTTTCATATCCAGACCCTATTCATAAGAATTACCAAATTACATGATCTGAAGAATTGTTGTACTCCTGGCAGTAACATAACGTCTTAATTCCATGGCAACTATCAGAGCAAACCTCAAATAAATGAAAGATAAAAAAGTTGAAAGCTGCTAGTTTTTTATTTATTATCAAATACTTTTAATGAAAGCCAGCCAATCTTTTGACATTTTCATCTCCATTTCTGTAAATGAGTGTTCACAGAAATAACACAGAATTGATAGAAGAGAGGAGATTTTATTAAATGTTGAGTAACTAGGATTTATCACAGAGACAAGTTTTTCCTGATTTAGCAACTATGTTTCAACCCACTCCCAATTTATGTGTAAAATATACCATACCTAGAATATAAATAAGCCATTAAACCAAGTGGTGTACCGGCCTGCAGAACTCTCACTCCATTTTGATTATTACACTGGTGTTTCTCTGTGTTATAGTAAAGGAGCAATGATGATTCATCCAGAGGTGCCCGGTCCATGGTGTCAGTTTTCCCACTGTGAATGACTGTAGGCAGCACATAGGATTCCACACCCCACTGCTCCGCATACATCATCTGCTCAAAGAAGCAAGGCCATGATAAAACAAGAAATTAAAGAGGAAAATTCACACAAAATGCAATCAACTTAAAGTCAAATTGCATTTCATACAATTGATTTTTTTTTCCTTTCTAAACAATACTAGTAGCAATTACCTTTAATAATTCTTTTGGATCTTAATTGATCTGGCAGTTTGGCACAAAACATTTCACATTTCATATAGTGATCTCAGCAGCCACCTACACTGATGCAGTAATGAAATGACAAACGAAGCACAGGTGAAATAAAGCCTGACTTGCCTGCACGTATTTCTTTACCAGTTCAAGAAACTGCACTTTTGATTTCATCTCCTGTAGCTGTCCTCTCAGTTTGGGCAACATAGATTTAGTTTCAGGACCTTTCGATTTAAAATACATGGCATAAGAACATCAATGATTCAGGTTTACAGAACAAGTCCTTAAAAGTACTATGCAGTCATTTTATTACTAGCAAGTTGCTGTAATCTTACCTTTGCTGCTTCTTTCTTTCTGCAATAGTTTCTGGTAAAACTTTATGGTCTTTCTGTAATTTTTTGTCTCCATCATTAGCAATTGTTCTAGCTCCTATTTAAAAAGAAATAGGATTCTGATCAGAATTGTAAGCAGAAGGTGGCTCTAGTAAGAAAGTCAGCTTTAGAAGAGAATTATTTTGTATGAAGAAAAAAGAACATCCAAACAGACAAGAATATGATATTAACAATGAAAAATTACCTTTCACATCTGTGCTTACAGGTAAGATACAGCAGGTGTTACCTGTTCCCAGAAAAGCATTACTGATGTCACAGTTCCACAGCTTAAGAACTGGAGCAGGTTTGTGTATGATGAGACTGCGTGGAAGTTTGTCTGAATCTGTTCACATAAATATGCCTTTAGTTATAATTGCACTTATCTGGTTGTTTTCAAGAACATTTTTAAAACTTACAATCAGAAGTCATCCAAAATTAAAATTTGTATGTTCTGAATTTAGTGAAGACCCCAGAAACACATTTTAAACAGCTGACCAACATTTGCAGCAAGAACTGAAAGTCTGACTGAAATCAATGGCTTCCAAACAAGTATAATTACATGATATTATACAACCAGGTCAGGAGGCAGACAAGAGAGCTGCTCTAGAAATAAAGGACATATACATTTCAAAATTCAGCTTTCATATTTTATATTTGTGTATTTAATAAAATTGAAAAAATAAACTAAATTTCTATAGAATTATGTAACTTGAGCAATGAATAGAGATGAAAGTGTATCAGGCCCCTCACAATAAATCAATTTTAAAGTAAACATTTACATTTATAATTGTTTGCATATCAAAGGCTTCATTATTTTACCAGCCAGTAAAAATGGGCCATCCACTTTGGGTTCAGCTTCTGATTTATTATGAAACAACAAACATGATGTATGTTGTGCTTTATAAAAGTGGTGACTTTTGCACTTGGGTACTAAGTTAACTACCAGTGACCCAGTTACATGAAACAGCATCTTAAATGCAGTAAGTTCACGGAATGCAGCAGACAACTCCCACAAGCAGAGTGTTCAGAAAACACACAGCTCAGAGCTAACATATCAAACAACAGATTGGTAAATAGGTTAGCTTTAATGGGATGGACTCGCTAGAAATTAATTTGAGCTTAAGAAAAACCTGTCACTGTTTTTCAGAAAAGCTCAAAAGGTTTAACAACATAGTTCATTAGCATTGAGTCACAAAAGCCCCCTGGATTTTTGAAAGATGTACTCCTACATAGGCATCACACAGAGAACAGGGAAAGCACAGGAAATCTATTATCCAGATTCTAATTGGAATCTGCTTGCTTTTACTTCAAGGTGTGTTTTTGCTTCATCAATTAAAGGAAAATCAAGGTGATTAAGAGACTATGTAAACAAAAAGGGAATCAGAAGGAGTGATCATTTGGAATCCAGTGGACAAAGTGGTTTGTTCCCTAAAAAACCTGGGGTGAGTAGTGATGAAGTCAGAGGCAAATTCCTGTCTCTTCCACACCATTTTCCAGTTCAGGTAGGTCTAGAATATAAAAACTTTTGACGAAGCTCAATGCCTGTGATGTGCTCCAGTCACAGTCATTCTTAGCTCTTTTCTATGATATCACCAGCATGGGGTTGGTGCAAAGGGCAGACAGTGCTTTTCTAGACAAGTTTAAGAACAGAAGATGGGTTGTAGATCGGCGATTGCACTTCTGTGTCAGTGCGCTTTGTTTTGGAATACGACACCTCCACTGTGGTTTGTCATCAAGACATGACAAATCTTGAGGATTTTAAACTGCTTAAGAGACAATATTCAAAAGGAGAAATGGTGTTTTGACTCACTCTAACAGAACAAATTTTATCACACTTTTAACCAGCAAGATGTATCTTAATGATTTAAAATCAATGTACTCACCACTTTTTTAGCATCTATATTTTGTGACTCACTTGATTTCTGCTTTCCAAGGTTTTTCAAGTAACTATGAACTTCTGAATCAAAACATTCAGCTCCATAAAATGCACTGCTCCAACCAGGACTACAGCCACAAAAGTCAGGTAGATTGGCAGATGCCAGGTAGCTGTCTCCAGCTACCTTTATCATGGCCTGTTCCTCTGAACTTGTATTTTCTTCTGGAAAGCCGGGACCACAGGCATTGCTTTGCAAATACTGTTGCTCTTCTGCTATGGGGATTGTACTCTGCAGAGTCAATTCTTTTTTGATATTATCCAAAGGTGGCTCATCAAAATCCATTTCAACTAACGATGTTTTTATCATAGGCTCAGCCTTCACATCAAAGTTTGCTTCCCCTTTCCCTAAAGAAGGTGTATGGGGGAAAAGAAATAATGGTCACGTGCTGTAATGCATGCTTTGTTGAACTTAAACACGACACATCCAAAGCACTGTTATAAGACTATCTATGTGCTCTAACAGTGGGTTTAGATGCTTATCGTGACTACATTTTTTTTCTCAGCTACATATTGTAAAATGATAAAGGTTAAAAACATTTCAGAACTATTAAGCAATAGTTAAGTAATAAATTTCTGAAAAGTACAAAATATTTTCCATGCATATGCAACAAGCATTTAAACACAGAGAAACTTTAAAACCAAAGTTAAATATGTCAGACCTAAGCACACATTAGTCAAATGCTTAGCTTTTGAGTTTTTTTCCATCCATAAGTCTTGAAGCTTTTATTCCATACAGAGAGGGCAAGAATACTCGATACAGTCAATAGATGTTAAACTTTCTACTCCTACAGGACTCAATCCCTTGAGTTATGGTGGGACTTTTTTGCAGTTATAACAACAACTACCAACCTCCAGGGACTGAGGCGACAGTCAAAGGTTGGTATAACGCTGACAGGAGCATTTATACCTGCCAGAAGTCTCCCTTTTCACTTGAGCAACCCTCCAGGGCTTAGATATGCCACCTTGGAGTCAAACAAACCTAAATTCCTGGTGCAAAGAAATCACACACTCCACAGTAAAGTCTAGCTCTACATTTGCAATCATTCTGAGCCAAAATGGAAAACTGTAATATTGAACAACAGCAGTTAAGTGCAAAATTACAAAGTTATGTTTTGCTATAAAAATTAACAATATAATTGTATAAGCCCTTCTGTAAAGCACACACATTTTCACCTTGCTCAAAACAGAGAAGTAACCAAGTTTAAATGCTGAAATTTGGATGAATTATCTTGAAAAAAGCATCACACTGGTTAAACAGCAACTAGTAGCTGTCCATCAATGCACCAAGCCTAGAAAGGGTAATGGTTTTGTTATAATATTGGGATTCACCAGTCCTAGCTCAGTTCTGAGTTCAGTTACTGAAAGACAGATATTTTGTAAACTTTCAGTCACAAAGTGTGTCAGGAGAAATGTAAAACCCAAACTGAAGAAGTATAAATAAACCATCTACTAATGTAGTAGACACTAGAATATCTATTCAAACAAAAGAAAACCACATACAGCAGTTGTAATTTTGAGAGTTTTCAACAGACACATCTGTTTAAATAAAAGTAAGTAAAAGTAAATGACATCCCACAAAATAACATTGGGTGATATGTAAGCTTCATATAAAAGACATTTATGTCCTGAAGGCATTGATAATGTTCAGATTCAGTGAAAATCTCCATGAGTGTTAAGGCAAGTGCTTTCCTGAAGGCACAAGCAAAGTGTCCCAAAGCTTCTGTCATTGATAGATTCCCAGCATACACAAAGATCTAGGAACATGAAATCCCTTCTCACCCTCTGTCTGATCACTGCTTGCCAAAAAGCTTTCAGATTTCTTCACATCTTGGAATATATTGCCACGCTTTGCTTCATCTGCCTCAGTTACGCTGAAAATACAAGGAGACTAAGAAAAATTAGTATTTCCTACACTTTTATATTTACATCAGTAAAATGAGATCTTACAAATGACTCTACCACGCACGTAAAGAGCTTCATAGCATTTATCTACTTCCTAAAGTTTTCATGTTCAGCTTTAGCTGTTATTTTACAAGAAAAAAAAAGTTCAAATGGCTATGCAAGCACAATAAAATGAAATCTTCCTGTACAGCATTTGGCAAAATTCCAACAGAAGTATCAGAGCACACACAAACAGAAGGCATAACCCCAGGCATAACTTAAGACTGCAAATTACTGTAGTGGGTTTCTCACTCAAGATTCAACCTCTGGATAACACTAAGTCATCCCTAGTTAGAATCAGAATCATAATCTTAAGTCAAAGAAGCTAACACTGAAAAACTGCTATAGCCTTTGTCAAACTAATCTGAAGTAAGCAGTGTCAGAGAGATATTTTAAGACAGGCCTTGCATGTGATGTAAAAGCTAGACCTGTATTTTTCACTGGATAATGGATTATGATCTCTCACTGTCAAAAACTACTTTGTAACAAAATTTCATATACAGGATAACCCCTTCACATGTCTCAGTAATTCAGCTGCAACAGCTCAGGTTTCTCCTACCATATCATTGAACTGGGGAACTAAGGGCCTAACTTCCAACCAATTTTCAGTACCTCCTTAAAAATCCCAACCCAAATGGGAAATACACCAGCATACCAAGGTTGGGTATTTGGAGGTCATAATCTATTATCTTTGAAACTTGCTCTTAGGATTATACACCTTACAACACTGAAGTTTTTCTAAACTGTATCTACTAAACTTCTTTGTCAAAACTTCAAATTTGTAGTTCCAAAAACCCCTAAATTAACTTTGACATAAATTGATTACTTTTTTCAACAGTCTTCAGCAAGAAGCTTTTATAAAAGTGTGCTACATTTGGAGGCTGCAATGAAACAAGATTTTAAAAATTATTTTTCAGGTAGATATATATGTCATTGAAGATTAAATAAGAAAAATGAGAAATTAATTAAGCTGGTTTTTCTCACTTAACAGGCTACTTACAAAAGACTGCCAGGAGGAACTCTGAGTCAAATTAAACCAGTTGAGCAAACCATTTCTAGCAAAGCTAAATTGGTTTCCTTTTCCTTGGGTGTGATTAGAACACATGGTTTACAAAGAACTAATATCAAACAGAATAAGCAAACTGAACAGTAAGAACAATATACTTCTGATTAAACAGCCTCCTTCTAACAAGACTATGAAGCTCTCCATCAGTGGTTATAAACATTATTAATCAGAATTTGGTTTCCATTATTCAGCTATCCTAAGATGGAGTTACAGACAAATGCAGTAGAAAATACTTTTGACTGAATCATTAAGCATTATTTGCCATGGAGAAAGCTTTGAAAAACCTCAAATTGTGAAATTAACAGTTTACAGGAAACAAGTACAAATACCTGAAGAGAAACTAACTGCATATTCTTTCCCGCCTCTATGAAGTAGGGATAAAAGCATTAAATTCAACTGTAAGAAGGAAAAAGTTGAAAAAACCTACCATAAATGTGAAGATCTTCCTTCATTTACTACCTGATAGAGATTCTCCAGTAATTTTTCATCCCAGTAGAGGTCACAAAACTTCTCACAAATTCTATCAGAGAACATACCAAACTTGATTTCCTTTAAGTTTAAAATGAAGTTACCTTGTTTAAAATAAAAAGGACAGAAACAAACAAAAGAGGGAGAAAAATAATTAAGAGCAATATTCTTACAAACCAAAGATAATATCATACAGAAGAAAATGCACATACCCATATCAAAAACTTCAGCTCCATTCTCTAAATAACCATCAAATGCAAACTCCTCTTGTATAAGATGAATCACTTCTTGTAGTAAAGTGTCACTTCTTCCGTTCTGATGCGGCAGGACTTTATCATCAAAGAAATTATGACTGTCTTTATTCACTGAAGTACATGGTGTGTGTTCTTGTTCAGTGGAAAAACTGTCTACGCTGGCAGCACACTCAGTTTCTTGGCAGTTGGTTTGAATAACCGGGCTACTTTTATCAAACTGGTTCTCTGTATTAGTAGTCTCATGACTTTGCACATTGCAAAGAGAGGCATCATTTTCTGCTTGCATGCTCATTTTGTAACTTGCAATGGTACTTGAAAGTAACACTGGCAAACTGTGATAGCAATCATAAGCAATTCTTGAGCGAAGAGGCTTATTTGGTATTTGCTCTGATACGGCCAAGTGTACGGGTACAAATGTCAGAACTCTTTTCTCCGAGTCCTGTTTGAGAATGATGTTATTTATATGAAGAAAATTAGGAGACGTAGGACAAGCTAAGGAGCTGGAGGGACCTTCAGATAAAATGCTCTTCTCTTGTAGAATATGTGAGGAATCAGATGGTGATGGTAACATAACTGTGGAAGTAAATGTATTGCCTGAGCTTTGGTCTTCTGAAGACATCTGGAATGAGTGGCTTGGAACCTGTAAATCACACTCAGGTGTTTCAGGTACAGTTTCAACAACACCTGTATCCTCAATACCACAGCTTTTGGAGTCTTCTATATATTCTGATTTGTTGCGGTCCGTATGTTTTTCTTTCCTTGTCTCTTTCTTGAATTGGTCAGAAACTGGTGTGTGAACCTCTCTGAAAAAAGAACCAAAGATTTTTTAAGGAAAATTCAAGTAGATTTAACAATGAAATTTAACCTTTAACTTATTCTGCTTTAGGATATACTAACTTTGTTATATTTGCATCTTGTTGCAAAATAATAGGCTTAAAGTGAGTTGCAGGAGAGGTGAATGCAACAGGTAATGTTGCTTTCTCATAATTTAGTGAAACCTGGCATGGTACTGGTCCTTTAACTGCTACAAGTTTACTTTCACTGGTAAAAGGCACAAATCCTAAAAACAAAAACACAGAAAGATGATCAATATGTAAAATATAAATGCAAAATAAGTAACAATCAATATAGATACAAAACCAATTGCATATTGGACTTAGAAAATCTTATGTGGAGAACTGAAGTAGGGAACACTAAACCAGAGAAAACGTCGGAGCCTGACTGCTTACCTAGACTTGACACTGAAGGATCCATTTCATGTTTCTCATTTTTAAATTCAAAAGCGACATGATCTTGAGACAAGACTTCTTCCTCAACAGCCTAACAATAAACATTGAAGCCCAAATCGATATTATTGGCATTTTCTTTTTTTCAAATTCTGCTCAGCACATTACTTTAAAAAACCCCAATCCTCATATACACCCAGATTATTGCAAAGCAACAACCTAGTCATGCCAAGGTGAGGAATTAAAAAAATTACATACAGAGGTCTAAGGACTGGTAGAACTGTTTAGAAATCTTGATAACCTGGTGTTTTAAATAAGAACCTTAAGGTAATCAAAGTTTTGCACAAACTCAGTTCCATGGTTTGACTGAATCCTGTGTGCATTAGGTACACACATTTTAAACAAAAACAGAACCCAACAATTACATATTACTTCCTTCTGCAGGGTGGTAAATAACAAGAGAGATTATGAAATTAGTTACTTGTTCTTCACCCATACAGATTGTGGAGTCAGAGCATCACAATCTGCGGAGTGATCACTCCAACAGCAAGAACAAGGAAAAGGCAATACTTATAGACTACTTGAAAATACATTAAAAAAACCCAACCAAAAAATCACACCAACAAAACCAAAACCAAAATCTAGCTACACTTGCAGGTGACAAAATCTTACTGGAATACATTTACAAAATTAATTGAAAAAACATACAAAATTAAAGAAGGGTGGCACTCTTACCTTAAAGATTGGTTTACCCAATAACGTCAAAATATTTTTGCTGTTTATACCTTGTTCAAGTAAATAATGATTGCATGTCTAAAAAAAAAATAGCAACCACTCAGTAAATAAGTTTTCAATCAAGTGAGGTATTCTTGGACAAGGACAAAGTCAAGATAAATAGTCGATTAGAAGTAATCTAAGTTTAGGAAGTCTTATGAACCTTGTCAAAGTCCAAGTACCTTGATAATTTCAATATAAATTAAAAACACATCCCTCTGTACCCCTAAGGAGACAACTTTAAAAACAAAACCAAAAGTGACTGGTTATGATTTAATTAGATATCAGAATACTACAATATTAAGTTATTATTTTATTTTTTAAACCACTAAAATGAGACTTTAGACACAACTAAATCTAGTAACCTTAATTGCAGCAGTTATAGAAGGTCTTTCTTCAGGGTTTTTTCTTGCCATATCCAGAAGCAGTTTTTTTAATTTTCTTGGCAATACTAGTTTGTGACTCGGTGGAACACTGAACTTTGCAGCCATCCACAGAATTGCAGCAACACCATAAACACAGACCTATCGGTATAACATAAGAGACAAGAAAAATTTAAATAGACTAAACAAAGCCTCCACTTCAAAAAGAATTCCAGCAAATTATCCAACAATTCCCCCCATTTCCTGCCAAAAAAAGAAAAAAAATTACTAGAGCTTTCAAAGTACAGATCACATTTGGCTTTTGAGGGTGCTGATAAAAATCCCAGCCCATTTCAAAATCTAGTTGTTATGCATGCAGGGCTAATAACAGTAGCTATTTTTCTACTGTTGGAGCAACAGACATTAATTGTCTTATTCTTTACCTAGGGAAATTATTCAGGAAAAAAATATTTAAGAACCATTTTGAAGAATTCCTTGCTCATGTAAAAAGATTGCTGTAAGTTCCAGAGTTCTATCATAAAACCTGGCCAGCTGCAATTTACTTTAAAAAGGTCATGATAATTCAGCAAGTAAGTGGCACACAGTAATTACAAGCTAGCCAGCACAAGTCATATTTTATAGAGAAGATTACACCTGTCAGAAGAATGAGGCACTGCATATTTATTTTAGCAATTATTGTGCTACCTGCAGCTAGACCAATTGAAGTTGCCCCAATGAGAGACCTTGAAAAGGATTTGGTCTTTACCAGCTTTCTCGTTTTGTCTGAAGAATTACAATTTTCAGAGTCAGATTTAGTCCACTTAATGCTTAGTTTTCATATGTTAGCATGTATTATAAATGCAATCTTAAGAAATTTAAAGCACCACATTTTACATTGCCTCTGAAAGATATTACAAAGGCTCAATGGACAGAACCCTAAGCACTGTAGTAAGTAATACATTCCCATAAAACAGTGTTTTGTGGCACTCTTGAGCAAAGTGAACAGCAATGAACAAAACATAACAAGTAAGTTCACTATAAACAAAATAATCTTGCAAATAGTTCAATTTGAACTATTGAACAAAAGCTACTAATAGGTACAAAACCACCTGAAATGGAGAAAGCAGCTCAATCAAAACAAAATTATTTTCTTCTCCTTAGCTTTAGAACTCCAAGATTACCCTAAATTTATTTATTTAGGAAAAAATTGCCATCCAAGCCATTAGATCCTTCAAAGAAAGTTCTTTTTACTATTAGTGTGACTGACACTACACAGCCTTCATTCCCATACCATAAATTGAACTGAATGTTCATAACTAGAAAGTTATACAGTCATCAGGAAAAAGGCAAAAAAGCAAATCAGCTTATTCTATCTATAATGTTGTAGAAAAACAAGGAAACAGATTACTTCAGATATTCTAAAGAAAATGAACAAAGCACAAAGACTTTAGGATTATTAATTTCTACTGTCTGGTGAAACTGCTTTATTATATTTCAGGGTCAGTTTAAGCTTCTGAAGCCTTTGAACACCCTGCATATTGGATCAAAGCAGTTTAAGAAACAGCAATTTTAGGAAAGATATACAAATATTTTCTAGTTACAGATAGCTTTACAGAAAATTTAATGTTTTTAGTAGACTTTTATGAACTTTTATTTTCTGATTCATGATTATTATGTCTTATTGCAAAAAACTCACGTGACACAAGGTATATATTAGCTAATCTCTTTTCTTGTTACATAATAGAAAGGTATTGTGAATTCTGTTCCCCTAACTTTTAAAGTCACTGTGTTACAGTTTGCAATTCAAAAGTAGTTGCAGTGGAGACACATTCACCTGCTATTTGACATTTTTATTATCTTTGTTATAAAAGCTCCTTATGGCTTTTATCTATGGGAAAAAGCTTTAAGAAAAGTATATTGGAAAAAGACGTAATTCATAATGTTCCCAAAGTAAAAACATACTGATAATGTTATTTTTATCCAGTCTTCTAAATGTGAATAAAGTTTGGGCTTTTGCTCAGACAGTCTAAAACACTGATCTTATTGTGACCTTCAGAATGTGAAAACATGACTTCAAAGTCTGTCTTACTGCTAAAAAAATGAAAATAATTAAGTCTTATGGAAAACCATTGAATAACAGCTTTTTGGCAGCTCCTCCAAGAATTCTGGAAGGCAAAATTACAGACACAACTAATTTTATGAGAGATCAACATATTTTAAAAATCCCCACAGATAACCAAGAAACATTGGGAGAAATGAGAAATATTAACACAACCTCAGAAGAGTTTAGCTTTCTTCTTCAACTAGCAGAGGGATAAAACTGTCCCTTGATAAAATACAAAGCAACCTACATAACCTACCACATTACCTTCTCAGTATCCACATCCTCTTCTTCAATTTCAGGAGCTAAATAAAATACATCACAAGATTCTAAATAAGAAAAGAAATCAGAAACAAAAGGTAAGATGTTTGCTTTCTTCTCCACCTCCCCTGCAAAGAAATAAAAGCGGAACATGCAATGTCTTATTTCACCTTCAGCACGTGGAGCAGAGAAGAGGATCCTTCCATGGCAGTCAATCAGCACAGAGTCCAAACATAAGACCACTGCAAAAAAACCACAAAAGGGCAAGGCATAATAAGTATCTGTTCTTGTAGCTATTTAGCACTAATAAAAATAAATAATTTTAAAAATTAACTTGCGGTGTCAGAAATCACCCTACTATAAAAATGCTTTAAATAACATTTATGCTAGAACAGGCACAAGCCAATGAAGAGACAGTAGCTGTGTGATTACCCAAAGCAATTTCTGCAGAACAAAGACAAGAAACTGGAAGTTTATTCTCTTTATACCCAGCACTGAAAAGGAAGGTCAAGAAAGAAACAAAACAAAAATAAATAAATATAATAGGTAGATATACTCTGGTTTTCTCACAAGCTACCAATAAAATATAGTCAATTTCTCTTAAGAATTTAAGTCTCTCTTCTCTTCCCTCCTTCAACCCCACAAAAATAAAGGGTCGTCATCTGGAGAAAGCTGACACAAAAGTGGCCAGATCCAAAACTCCTCTAGGTGCAACAGGATATGAAGTCCGTTTTTTCACAAATACTTACAATCACACTTTCTCAGTGAAAAAACGTTACATAGGTCAGTATTTGCAAGGACATGAAATTTTCCATTGTTAAAAAAGAAATAATGGACTTCTAAAACTATTTTAAATGATTTGACGTCTTCAGGAACTTAACATTAAGGTAATGAGATCATACCATACAAATTTGTTGTTGAAAATCTTGTGGCAACACTGTGTCAATCTGTTTGCTAACTTCAAAGAACACTTTAATTTGATGTGTTTCAATATATTAAGCCAACTGGCCAGTAATGTAGTCCTCTACTTCTAGACTACCATCAAATGCACTGTTTTCTTAATAAAAACAAAGCACTGGAAGTATAGATTCTTAAACTGAATAAGAGATTAAAACATTAAATGTATTAATTGTGAAGTAAAATATTAAAGATGTCTAAGAGACATCCAAATATTAATTAATGAATAAATAATTAACTGAAGAGGTCTCAGAGGAAAAAAATAAAGTAAGAAGAAAAGGCAGTAACAGTTTTGCTTATTTTTGTTATCTGTACAAAACGCATCTAAAATTAAATTACTCACTACGCTTAACACAGACAAAGGCTTGTCTACTACCTTCAATAATATATAAGCTGGACCTGAAGTATATGACTTGAAAAGCAAAGCTTTCGCAAATGAGAACCTTTGCAGGTTATTTCTGCAGAAGCAGCTTCATGCTCACTTATCTTTGTTTGTCAGCAGTTAATGCCCCTGGCCCTGCTCACGCAAACCAGATCTCAGCTTGTTCAGTACAACGTAAGAATCCTCACCCGGGCTCCCTGAATCACCCATGAGCAACATGTAAGCAACATCCTCGGATAAGAGGAGAGGAATTAAGTGAAGTCCCAATGGAGGTTACAAACAACTGTAGCAGAGCTGAATTAACCAATACACGAAGAAGAGGCTAGCTTTGGGGCATGTTTTCTTAGCCAGATAATTCCTGCTTGGGATAATGAAAGAAGTGTAATCAAAGAAGGATTTGGAGGAAAAGGCTGTCTATGTGAATAAATAAAAAATAATCCAGCTTCATATATTTAACTATGACTCATCAGCTACCAGTCTTACTCTACCATTGTCATGACAAAGGATATTTTAACAATATATATTCAAAATACGTATCAGCTTCACCTTCAGTAAGTATTATTCAAAAGCAACATTGAGAGAACTTTATGTGTGTGTGGGTGTTGAAGTAGTAACACCACTGTAAACCTGTCCACAATGCACCATTCCCCTAAGAACAGGCAGAGAATCCTTTTGCAGAAACATCCTAAATCTGAAACCAATATTAAACTTCAAGGTAGCTTTATTTGTCAAATACAGAATTTTTAAGTAAGGTGTCTTCCATTTGGTAGTTTGTCTCATTATGTTCACTTCTACAGGCTACACAAGGTTCAGATGACAACTTTCAGTATTTTTAAGACATGCATTTGGATGCATGTGAGTGCAGTAATACAGGCTGGCTAAGCATATTACATTAGACTCTGAGCTATTATGTGCAGTTATCTGAAACCTTCAGAAACATTAGGAACATGCTATGAAGCTGAAATAATCCTTCTGTGACAAGGTATATTAAATACTTAGTATTATGGGTAACAATTTTTAAAGTGCTCAGAATCTTCATTTATGGCTTATTTCCTTTTAAGCAGTTTTATATCATAAAAATAAAATAACTGAAGCTGAAATCCATAGAGATGCAGTAAGTTTTCTATACATTACTACCCAGTTGTTTATACTCACTTTGGGCTTCAAACTCTTCCCTGCCCATACTCTCAAAAGCATTTTTTTTTTTTAATCAAGAAAAAGAAAGGCAGAGTGGCGGTGGTGGAAACCTCTGCTCTATTTATCAAAACTGCTATAGGTTTATCATTAGTTTAAGCTAAACCATCATTCAGAATGTCCATGGAAATCCAGGATGGTCTTCTGAGTCACACACAACATACTACAATTTTGTCAAAGGACAGTTCCCTCTTCCTCTCTCAGAAGTTTACTTCTGATAATTCATCTGTAAACTGAAGCATAGGTGATGTGGAAGGAGTAATGTCATGACAAGATCCTGGGTGCTTTAAAATGACAAAGCCCTGTATTGTAGAAAATATGTCAGGAATCATTTGTCACAAAGAAATCCAGGCAAAAGAAGAAGTTTTTTGTTTACACATATATATGTAAAACTTATTTTCTCCTGCTTGATACAAGTTGGAAGTGTTTTTCTTAAAAGCCACAGTACAGATTCTCCATTCCCAAAAAGTCTAAAATTTGTTTCACTGCTTGAAGCCAAAGATTCATTTCTTCTGCAAAAGCCATCAAAACTCAGAATAAAGAGAAAAAAAGACATTCATCTATATATGGAAGAAAACTCCAAACTGAGTTTTTGTCACAATTTAAGAGAGTCAAAATAGAAATATTGCCTATTATTTTCTGCACACATAATGAGTCAAGATCCTTTCAATCAACAGAATAAAGGAAATATTAACACAGTGAACATAAATAACTAGGCAAAATACTTTATGATAATTAGGACTATACCTGGATAATCTATGCAAGTCTGCAGAGTACATAAACACTCATGACATAATGCCCACAGTTCATAGTCTTTCAGAGGCCTACCATACCGGGATAACAGGAGTTTTAGAGAGATCCACTGAAAAAAAGTGAGGACGTAGAAAGTTATAAAAATTATCACAAATTAAAAACATTTACTAATGCAATAAAAAAGTAAATCCTAATATAAAACATACTCAATTTAAAAAGTAACAAGAAAATATATTAATAGCACTTACCAGTAATGAATTAATACTATTCATTAAAAAAGCATGGCACAGTTAGCTAACTGTATAAATGAATCAGTTGTTTCTTAATTGCTTCAGGAAAAGTGAGCAGTCTGGAAGGTCTTTCTTAACATACTAAGGAAAGACTCTTAAAATGTTCATTGTGTAATAGACATATTTTATGATGAAACATAATTACATAATTACAGGGACAACACCTAGACTGAAAAACATAAAAAATTCAAATGATTGCCATCAACAGAACAGTCCCACATTCAAAACCTGATTTAGCCTGATAGTTGCATTACATGTCTTACCTTAAAGATTTCATCAACATCTCTTGTTCTTCTGTGAAAGATGTTAACAATATTGACAGAATTAATGACAGGTTTATTTGAAGTCCCAGCATGTTGTTTTGTTTTTAATCACTGGCTGCTCAATTTGTAGTAACAGCACTTGTTTTTCTGACTATCAATTTAGCTTTTGATACCTGGCATCATACCTTAACAAAGATACTGCTCCATGGAAACTTACTGTTCTTCAGAGACACGATTTACATTTTGTGATTTTTTATTTTTGGGGGGTGGTGTGTGTGTGAATCTAAGAACTCGAGATTTATAGTAGTGCACACACACCTTCCCGATCAAACCGTGCTAAAGGAAAAGCTTATCTAGAGTAGTGGCTCTTGACATCAGCTGTACTTTATGAGCTCTGTGCATCTACCAAAGGAACAGTAAAAAATTAATTGTAGGCGGAAACCTCTGACTTACAGCAGACCCAAAGAACTCTTTTAAAAAAGAGCACAACACATTTTCTCTTGCATATGCAGTCCTGAGAGAGTAAACTTCAGGCCATGTTAGGGAAAAGAATTACCAGAAGTAATCCAGAATTACCTCTGGAAAAAACCAAACACTCCACCCTCAAAAAAAAAAAAAAAAAAAAAAAAAACCAATCAAATAAAATCCCAACCAAACCAACCCAGAAAAACCCAAACACAAAACTGAAGCACAGGAGACAAACAAAAACTCCTCTGAACTGTTTTGTTGCTTTTACAGACACCTTTATATCCCAATCAGTATTTGTAAAATCTACAGAGACTAAGGGTCTCTCACACAAGTACATCAACTCTGACAAATCAGCCTCTGCACTGCCATTTACTAAAGTCAATTTTTCACCCCTTTACGGAGATACTCTTTGGATTTTATCATGAAATACATAATGAGCAGACTACTGCAATGAATTTCATAAAGCTCGACAAACAGAAATAGCTTCAGTGCAATCTATGGAGAAAAAAGGACATTAATTTCTGTAGCTGAAACTTTGTTAATAATTTTAACCAGAAGACCTTCTCAAAGAACACAATACTTTAGGCTCATATTGTTTAAATATTCTTTGAAGGTGAACCAGATGAACTACATTTTTTTAACAAAATATGTCAGGAAACACATCTTTTGATTCACTGAAAATGTTTCATATTCTGCCGACCTCCAACAGATAAAAATGAACTTGGTGCTTTTATTCTTCTATCCCACATTGTGGCACATTGCAAAAATTAGTAACTTCAGCATAGACAGATCTGAAGCCAGGTGATAAGATTCAGTTTCATTCTCCAATTTTGCTACCACCAGCACCCTGGAGGGCAAAATTCTTTCATCCATGTGTTCTTTTACTATATCTAGAAAAGTAAGCTCTTGAACTGTCTGATAAAAAGCCATCAATCACACAGCAGGAAGGAAAAGGACAGATAGTCAAAAGAATGAGTTAGTCTAGAGTGCATATAGGATAGAGCTTCATACTGTTGATAGATTACTATCCCTGAGCAGCACTGTTTCCCCTCCAGAGCACCGCCGTTCCCACGTGCCTCAAGTGTCTTTGCTCACAGACACTTTACAAAGAAAGGAGCAATCAAATCCTCAAATTAACCCTGCACAGCTGACATGAGTGAAGAGAAACCATAAGAGAAATTTCAGACTGACTAAAACATTAAGAAGGTTTTGGGAATTTTCTTCTAGTAAGTGTACACTAGTGCCACATGTTTCTCTGTAAGAGAATCCCTGCTCTTGAAGTTTATGCCTCTAGAGGCTCTAAAAGCTGCAGCGAAGAAAGATGGACTTCCTTTACTGCATATACAAATCACCTTTCACTTCAGGAGAAGGTGATGAATGGCTAGCCAGGGAAAGAAGAATCTCTCAGTAAACTGGAGACTGAAGTTCGTTGTACAGCAGAAAGCTGCAAAGTATTTCTCATCACCTCTGGGATATTCAAGCTCTTTAGAGTAAGAAAGAAATGACAGAAAGAAATTTAGGCACGGCTGGAGAGTAGGAATAAATCCTAAGAGCAGCAGCAAAAGTTTATGATAAGGAAGAAGTGTCAATGATAGATTAGAAAATAGAGGATGAAGAGGCACTGGGAAAACACTGTTTTGGAAGAAAAAAGTACGTAGGGAAAGCAACTCTTAGCGGAAACGAGAATCACTGCCATCCAGAGAATGGCCAAATCAAACTGCGTCAGGAAAAAAAAGGGTGCAGTCTGGTTACCGGTTGGTGAACTTCATTTGAATGTATGTGTTCATTGTTTCTCTGGCAATCATTCTAAAGAAATAAGAAACTTCAAATATAATATTGTTAGCTGGTATTTGTGTGCTAGTTGGTCTTCTGTCCTGCTAGTAACTACCTGCACTGTGACTGACTATAATTTAATCTCTCCTCACCTTGATCATATTGAAGATTAATTTTATTCCTGAAAGAAATACCTGAGAAGGTAATTCTTCTAGCGTCCTAATTAGTCCAAATTCTCACCTTCCTATACCAGAAAGAGAAATGTGGAAGACTTCAGATGAAAACTGAGGGTTCAGACCTGCTGGTGACCTGTGCTTCTAACACCTTGCAGAAGTTACATCATGTAGTCAAGGTACATGGCAAGACATGTTTCATCACACATTTGCATTTGTGGTGAAAAATGCATGCAGTCTGGTTCAAACAGTTTTCAAAGGAAAAAGAATACACTTCTCGACCTATGGTAATGAGGCAATTTTTATTTAAGCCTCAATCCTTAAACAAATGTATGTAATGCAATGCTCCTGGTAGCTCACCTCTGAGGTATTTTAACACAGTGCACATTCTAACTCCACTGAACCTTGGTTTAGTAAACATTTAAGTGTAAAACTCCTTATTTAGGCATACCTCAGGTTTGGCTGTTGTTTTGTTTGGTTTTTTTTAACATGCAAGTCTCTGATTCATGGCTATTACTATTTCCTAAAACTTAAAAACCCCACTCAACAACCAAGAAAAAAAAATCAGAAGTACTGGAAAATATATGATTAAATGCTTTTAGTCAAAGCATGCATTGTTTCTTATCTATCCATTCACATATTTTAGCAAAGCAAGCTCAAGACAACTCTTCAGCATTTATAAGTCCACTTAATTTAAACCACTAACATTATTTTAATATTGATATTAAACACTCATTAATATATTATCACCAGTGAAACTGCACCAAAGAGGAAACAAAATTATAATCTAATGTCTCTTTCCAAATTTTTTCATATTGTAGACCAGACCTTGTCATAACAGAAATTATATTACCCATTTTTTAAAGTAAGAAAATGTTTTTCACAGCACAGAAATTTTGTCAGAAAATATAAAAAAGCCAAAGGAGCCATTACTGCCTGTAGCTACATCCTGGGGCCATTTTGGTTTATGCCCAAAGATTGCATTTTAAACCTTACTTGTTGGAAAAGTGATGGGCTCTTTGCAGTGCTGCAAAGATCATTTAACAGATCTTCTACTTAATTGTTGGTACCAGAATTGTAAACCCCAAATTTAGTAAAGTACTCCAACTATGCAAACCTAATCTATTTTGTGAACATAATGCTGGCATGTTTTAAATAGCCAAAGTAAGATTTTCATCATTCTTTTCTTAGCAAGTATTATACTGGGAATTGACAACTTTTCTTTCCTTCAAGTGTTATTTCCCCAGTGTTAAAGTGTCAGCCTCTAGCTACATGGCTTTTCATTTCTCTCATGCTTGACAGGGTATGAATGACTAACAGAAAAAAACTTGCGTATGCCAGGTTCCCATTAACCCTTCCCAAGTAAAGGCCACAGCACTTAAATCACAGAAAAACATTTAAAAGGATTAGAGATGAGACACACCTGATTGGAATGAAGCTGGTTAGAGAAATAAAAGATCCCCACTCAAACTTGAAGTGAAAAATATTTATTTATGGCATGCAAAACTATAAAAGTTACTAGGAAAACCCTCACAAGATACATTGCAGTAGCCAGACAAAAGCAAGCAAGTATTTTTAGTAATGCTTACTAGCAGTAAAGCACACAACAATAAGAAGCAGTGTTTGAGTATTAGAAAAATATTGTCCACTGGAGAAGTACTGACAGGCAAGAAAAACTGTCTGTTCTCCAGAGTAGACAAGGTTGATCTTCAACCGGATGGGGCTGGTATGGCACATTCTTTAAACAACATGAAATATTGAAAGGAATGCTAACGATAACATTCTAAAAGCTCTACTTGCTGCAACCATGCTGATCTGTTATAGGGAAAGAGCAGCACTGCAAATCTTCTGAGGTGTTTTCTGTTTACCCCACAAGGCAGAAATCACATTAGTTGGGGCTTCACACTTCTTGTGCTTTTGCAGTAAATGAACAAACTCAAACTCAGGCTTTCTTAAAAAAAAATGGTATTTGGTAAAATTCTGGCCAATGGGAGCTTGAGAGAGAGACAGCAGCTCTACTTTTGCCATGTAAGGGATAGCACAGTATGGCTTTTTTTGCAATTGTCAGGAGGTAACACGCAGACAAAAACTGCTATATTTTGGAAGCCTGAAGAATAAAATCTCTTTTCCAAAAAAAAAAAAAGAAGCTGAAAACATTAACCCACGGCATTTCTCTAAGAAGACTTGTAATAAAGTCAGTTAGTGATTGTTGAACTGTACAGCTATGAATGACCTTCCTTCAGAAAACAAAAGATTACGAGGCTAGAAATTCAGCATTTCAGGAAGCCATTTCAGAAGCCTAGGTGTTAATATATTTAAAGGGTTTTTCTCCCTACAGCAGTTAAATAATCAAAGAAGATTTTATTATGTTTGCTTTTTTTTAAGACCAACAAGATTTTTCTAAATAGCATATTTTTATGTGGCAGAACCTGAACATTTGTTGAAATCATTTACTAAAAAAGAGAATATAGAACTTGAGTCTATCAAACATTTCTTCTATTGAAAAGACAGCTATAAACCTCTGATATAACAAAGAATCACCACCCTGCTGTCTTCATTTCAGATACCATGTATTACAACACTGCTTATTAGAGTACCTGGAATAAGAGTTACCTTTTCTAATTCACCGTGATTGTCCTGTGAGTTCAGTGGGAACAGGATAACCTCACTGTTAATAAGAGCCTACTTGTTTGCAAGAATGAAATTCTGTTCAGGCTGAAAGAACACTTTATTTAAATTGATGATAAAACATTTGAAGAAAAAGAAGACTTCAGAAGAATGGCAGAATAACCTGAAAATGTGTTTCGGTTTATTTTTCTGTGTGTCAGTCTCTAGTGCTGCTGTACAAAAAGCAAATGAGATTTGTTACAGATTTTAATTTCATGGAAGAATTTTGGAAAACAATAATTCTGGAGAAGATTATTTTCTTGAAACTACCTTCATGCTCTGAGACTTAATCTTTTGCCCTGGTAATTCGGTAAGGACAGAATATAGGTCTTATTTCAACATTTTTTTCCTCCTTAAAAAAGAACCCCTATCACTACACTCAACTTATGTTCATAAGTGATGGCAGAAATAGGAAAAAAAAAGGATGTGTGTACAATAAATGGATCATTTCTCAGAGTCTGAAGAATGCACCTGCAGGGTTTAAAAACTAAATAAAGGATTCAATATGCATACCATGAATAACCATCTCGGAAGGCAAAACCACGCCACGTGGTACTTACCCATATTTACTATCCTCCTGAACAATGAATTTAATAAGCACACCTATTAAGGGAGAAGAGACAGGAAAGGGAAAAAAGGGCAGAGTCTTCAATTTGCACTAGTTTTTGAGCTATGATGAACCAAAGGCTCTTTACACACCTGACAATTCTAGGTTAGTGCTCCAGTGGATGTGTTCAGGCAAGGTGAAAAGAGGGATGGATAGAGATTGAATACAACCCTAAGTGCCACTGCACGAGATGGCTGGAAGATGGGCTGGTAGGCAAGGAGAACAAGGCTGACTTGCCAGCAGACAAGCAAGGAAAAAACCCAACATCTTCACCTAAGAATAGTTTCTGGAAACAAAACATGTGAAGTTTGTGCTGCTCGTTTTTATCCTGCCACAACAAAGCCGGAGAAGGAAAAACCACCCTGCAGTTTTAGCCAGCAGCTTTCCTACCAAAGGGATTATTTACACCTCTGAGTGTGGCACAAGAGAAAACCATCTAGTCAGAGACCAAACTTGTCCACCCTGAGATTTGTAATTTGAGCAGAGAAGTGACCATACTACAATTATCTATCAACAAATTCTGGTAGATTCTCCCTCTCCTATTTGGCTATTTATAAAGACTTAATGCATGAGACAACATAGCCATCATACTGTGCACATATTTAAATTCTATAGTGAAACATACATAACAAACAGAGACGGCAATTTAAGAACACAGAACAAATATAGCATATGTACAATTTCCAAAAACTTAAATGTACATGTAAGATTTAAAAAAAATGCAGACTCTATCCTCCTGAAGCTGATGGGATATTGCCATTGTTTTCAATGAGGTCAGGTTTACAGTCAGAATTCTGCAAGTTTCATAAGCACCTCGGAGGCTCACTGCAAGGTAGTGAAATTTATGCATTGACAGTAACATAAAGTTAAAAATATATGTACGCTTTGGTCATGTTCTCTTACAAATGTAATCAGCTAGTAAGGAATGCTGCTCTAAGACACTAGCAAGTAGACTCCATTAGTAAAAAACCAAAAAATTAGAATAGAAGATGATTTTGCAACAGCATAAATTTCACTGTAGCACTGTAGCACTTTACTTTTTAATTTAAGAGGAAAAAAGGATCACCATGTTTCCAATAAACTCTTAAAGTGTGCAGACTAGCAAAATTCTATTTTCTGGGATGCTAAAGGGGACAAGGGGGAAGAAATCACACAGTATTTAAGTCATCTCATCTCCACATAAGTGACTACAGCAACTATATAATGAAGACTTTATTTTTACTACCTGCTCATTACTTTTGCTTTCTGAACCTCTGCCTCCACAAAGATTATCTTCATTATTGTTTGCACTCATCACACCGTTGCTTAATTCTGGTGGCCTAATTAGGTTTGATCCATATCTGTTCCCACTGGGTTTTGTTGTTAGCACTGAATCCATCTTGTTAAAATGTGGTACATAATTTTCATTTGACCCCTGAAAAGTTTCAGAACAGTCTTCCAACAAAATGTAGTTGTCTAGCATTTTTGCTCCAGCAATTGACTGATTCGGGCCTTTTAGCATATCAGCTGGTTTTAGCACTTCAGAGGTAGCACCAGAACAGTCTTCTTTGTGATCAGATGAAGAAAAACCTATCTTTTTACCATTGATAAGTGATATGTGTTCTTCTAGATTCAAGCCAGACACCTGTGTGCATACACATGGCGCTTCTAAATGACGATCATCAACTTGGTAATTCTTTGATTCTATTTCTGGTGGACTACTGACAGCAAACGAATTAAGATTTCCCTTTGACAAAGCAACCTCATTATTATTGTCTAGAGGTAGTGACTCTTGTGTCAGGAAGTGATTTTTCCTATCTAGTGGTCCACTGTTGGTTACAGAAGTAAAAAAGTTATTTGTATCTGCAAGTTCAAGTGGCAGCTTTGGAAAGGTTTTCATTTTTCTCAAAGAACCTTTCTTAAAAAGGCCATCTCTCTCCAGGTCAAAAACACATGATTTTATATCCAAAGCAACACCAGCAAAACTGTCAGTATACACTGCATGTTTGTCCTCTTCTTTGCTCTTTTCAGTTTGAGTTGCAAGTTGAGAATGTTGAGTTTTCTCATTATCCAGATCAATTTGCATTTCCTTTAAACCACTTTCTCTGCCAGTCACCATGGTAACTACAGAAGAGTTGTTATGACAGGCAGTCGTCACCTCTTCCACTGTAGACGAATCACCTGTTATGTTGTTTTTCTCATTTGAATATAATTTAGATCCCAAACTTCTCTGACTCATTCTTCCCTTCCACATGTTATCACAGACATCTAGATACAAAAACAGATTCTTATATTAAATGTGTATTTAAACCTCCTAATCTCTCCTAGTAAATCTTTATATTGCTTTTTCTGCCATTGCTGTTACGTATCTTCAGTATGTTACACAAATTCTCTATTTCTGAACAAATCGCTTTGAATCATAAGGGACACTTTAAATATATTATATTAATTTAGAGCTGCATATCCCTGTTTCCCCACCACCAATCTACAAATATTTAATAATGATTTGTTGTAATCTAGAAAGGAACCTATAACAGAAGAGCACACTAACACAGTCTTTAAAAAATCATTAGAAATGTCAGGCAATCTAAAGTTTTAGACTAAATACATTTTAAGGTTACCTTGAGAAGCACCAAATGATTCAATTGAAAGAACTCTTCTTCCAACAGCAGACAAGCTTCGACAAATATTACTTGATGAAGCAATCTTCATTTTTTCTTCACATAATGACAAAATGCTCTAGAGAAAATTAATGTTCTTATTTAATAATGAATAGATTTGTGAATTTTGACTAACATGAATGATGTTAACTTCCACAGTACATCTGACTTTATATGATGCTACATTGGAAGTCTTCTACAATTCTTTATACTGCGTGTTTCTATTATGTGGTTGAATTAATTTCTTGTTCTTACTATGGGCCATTATGAAATCATTTAATACAATTCAAGTTTTAGCCTACAGTTAGAACACCAAGAACAACTGATAAAAATTATCTTAAATGTTATCCTTTATGAATAACATGGCGAAAATGCAAAAAGCCAGAGTGTTTACTTTTTTAAACAGCCAGTGCTTTGCTTGAATTCAGTGACACAGGCAGTACGATCAATGTTTTTATTACTGAAATTACATTAAAATTAAACCCTGAATCTTTTAAAAACTGCAAAATACAAACATCTGAAAAGCAATACTCCCAGTTAGAGAAAGCAATCGTTATCAGACCACAAGAAGTAACAGTACTTCATATCTCTAATCTGCAGCCTGAGCACCAGTTGATGGCATTAGCACTGGTCTCACACACAATTAACTACAGATATTCACACATTTAAAAACCTGTCCCTTTGGGCAGGAAGTAGAAGAGAGCTGCCTTTCCAAATACATCCCACCATTTCCTCGGTAACTATTCTAGATAAACACTGATGAGACCTCATGCAGTTCTTAGGAGATGCTCTCACTTCCCCATTAACCCACTTAACTGCTCCTCTGCTGTTGGGCATGGATGGAAGAAATTGTTGGTTCACATAAAGGATTGTGAAAGGACAGGAAAAAGGGAGAGAGGTATCCAACTGCGCTGAAGTCTAGAAATGCATAGAAAAGTCTATGGGTTTTCCTTCCGAATAGCTCCCCCAACTCTCTTCACCCAAGAGTGTCCAGTGGAAAAGGAACACAAAGAACATACTCACAAAGTGACCCTTATATGTTACCCAAGACCAACTATTTTTGGGCTGATTTAAATAGTCAGCAACAGCTTTCAGGGCCTACAGGCCACTTGGAGATGAGAGAGTGCTGTACAATCCCTCCTCTGACAACTCAACAGTAAATGAATAGAAATAAAGCAGCTGACCAAGCAGGCTCCATATAAGTACGGTCTCTTGCCTGGGCAGTCCTCAATCAGGGAGCCAATATTTTTTGCTTTATCAAAATGAATCTATTAATTCTTCTGTTGCTGCACTCTTTCTGCAAAGTATTGATCATAGGTGCTATACCATTTAGAATATACGCTATCAGCTCAGGAAAATGAAACACCCGTGGCATCCCCACCAAAAAAAAAAAATAGATAGCACTATTCTGAAGTAGAAGAACTGAATCCAAGAAAAGTCACATTGCACAACTGTTATTCTCTGGTTACATTTTCATAGTTTGCAAAAACATTAAAGTTAAACTTTTGCACATTAATGTCAAATAATTCCATCAGGTAACCAACATTTAGAATGTAAATTCTTTGAAAACATCAGCTTGAGAAATCCTGTATAGTTTCAAATTCTTTCTAACAACTAAAGGTAAAATAAGAGGCTAAATGGAATAAAATACAAAATCCAATAAAGATATCTAAGCATTTATATATTTACAGGAAAACTACTCAGTAATAATGCTTTGAACAACACTGCTTTGAACATGCCAAGGAACAGAGGTTTCCTGGGGCAGGGTCCCTACATCCCCTTAAATGTAATTCAATTACCACACAAATTTCACAGTATAATGCCTGTGCTTTTATTTCTAATGACACTCTCTCTCTGCAAACCAAATATTAAATGGGAATAGACAGTTAGTGAGAAAATTTAGATCCATCAGTGTATTCACCCAACCTTCTTAAAAATCCAAGCACAGTCTAACATCTTCATCTACTTTTCAGGTTGTATCTCCATTAGAGTGGGAAAAAGGATTAATTTCTGCAGAGTCAGGGAAGACCTTAGCTTTCTTGCAAAACCTGGGCATACTGTTTATCAAGACCATCTTGATAATTACAGAGATTTATGAGATAAATAAAGATTAATGAACACACATACAGAAATATTAGTATCACTTTTTTAAAACAAAAAATTATGTAGGGCTGTTTTACCTCAATATCTGGCCTATTTTCAGGATTCTCTTCTTGCATTTGTTCCAGTAGAGTGTGCAGATCTTGCCCAAATTCTGATTCTGTCTCAGGTTCTACGATATATTCTATTGCTGCTTTCAGTGTTGCACCCAAAGAATAGATGTGTGCCTGCATGAAGTTCAAAAAAAGACATTAAATATGCTACCAATTCTCTCTCTTCTGCCACCAAAGCTCCAAGATCACACAAGCTTACACTATTTTCAATTTTAAGTTAACAGTTCACTGGAAAGGTGGTTTAATCTAAACATGAGGAGCAAAACCAGCTTCAGACCTGCTTTGGGGGATATACTTGCTGCAAACAGAAAGAAAATCTTGTGGGGTCCATCTAGAACTATTTTTTTTCCCCTCATCAATAACCAGTATTACAAGTATTACATCAGGCTACAATTGAATATAAAACTCAGAACCCTGTGTTTCTGCAAGTATTGTTTAAGTTAGAAGTGGGCTGGGAGACTGAAGTGACATTCCTCTGAGCAGGGAAACAAAATATTAATTTGAAAAAACCCTTTTATATATAGCAACATTTACTTCATGTTTTCCACCTCTGCTTCTCTTAAAGCCCACAACCTCGATAAAAATGGAGGTGAACCAGCAACTTTTTTATATCTAGTTCTGATGCAGTAGAATTCTCATACAACACAGCTACCTCTTAATTTCAGAAGTATTTTGCTTCTTGGGAAAAAAAGACAAAAATTAAAAAAAAAAAAACCAGATCTTTTCACATCTGCTTAAGTAATAATGGTATTTTATCCATGATAGCCTGTATTTTATATTCCATTCACAGAACCCATTTCAGTAAAATTTATAAGCAAATATATGTGCAAGTTTGGGTAAACATTTCAATGGTGATGCAGGACAGCCAGGAATTCAAATGAAAACTGCCCTCTGAGGTTTACAGATACATACATAAATAAAACAATGACTGCACTTGTATGTTAAACTGGTTGTTTTAATGCATTTGCTACACACTTTACTATCTCTTACCTTAGAAAGAAGACTGACGCAAATGTCAAAAGTAATTTCCTCCCTCCGCCCACCCCTTTCTCATTAAGGTGTGATTTTGTCTCCAAATTGTATGAATTGTACTTTTTCCAAAGGTATGCTTGTAGATTTACTTTCTAGTGAGGCAGGGCACCTCCATGAAGGGAAGTGCAATACCACCTCAGCAGAAAGAGCTGTGTGTGATTGGACAACTCCTCTCTTCCCCCTCCCCTTCATGCCATCCCCAAACCAAGAACACATAAACCAGTGCTGACTGCTGGCTCTGAAGCCTTGATTTATTTTTGGGACACATCAAGATTAGGAAGAGGTCAGAAAAGCAGATTATAATGCCATCTGATCTAGATAGAAAGGATAATTTTTTTTTGCAAAGCAGTTATTTCAGTCTCAAGTTCTTCACTGTTATACAACTTAATCATTAAGCAGAAGAGGTAACTGAAGAGTTTTGAGAATCTCAGGGGAGCTTAGACAGGAGCTGTTATGATTTTTGATTTAGCATCAGAATGAAGGCTGTTCATCTATTCCAAAAGTAAGGGTTACTTTCCCCCCACCCCTCTCCCCATGCCACATAAACTACTATAGCCCACTCCGTGGCAGCCGCCCTACTGAACTACACCCTTGACAGAGCAGAATGATTTTTTTTTTGTAAGATGTAACAGACCATGTTGGCAAAAGGATACAAAACTACAAAGCCTGAACAAATAGTCCACTAACAAGTTGATGGAAAAAGTTTTTCTTCATACACATCACAACCTTTACCCATACTTATTTCAGCTGCAGAAACTGCACCCCACCCTAGACTAACAGAACTACTCACAAAGGAAGTACAACTCCTGTAAGTAAATGCTTAAAGCTTGATGGTTTACAGTCCACATAAGTTAACCTGCTATAAAATTAACTAGGTAAAAGTCTCCCTACTCTAAGCTTGCCCAAGGCTGAAGGCCTGCAAAGGTAACTGTAACTGAGAAAAAAAAAAGGATTGAAAAAAAAAATCTAGATTTATAAACTTTAGTGTATTTCACTTGGTGGAAGAAATTTAACTGAAATTCCTTCCACAATAGGAATTTATGATGGTTTTAAGGGTTTTTCTTCCATAGACTGTTCCATAAGCTTTTGAACAGTGAAGAAGTGTACAGTGTAGAATTTATTCCTTGATTTTGATACTAAACACTCTTTTTCAGTAACCTGTGTCATATTTAATTTCTCAGTGACATGACAGAAAACCAAATATAAAGTTAAGAAAAGAATGAGGAAACAAGGGAAAACTTAAAAATATAATACAGCTATATTTAAAGAGCCTTTTGTATAAATGCAATATTGTGCTAGGCAGTTTAATACATTGATATTAGTAAGTTATACCATGTACTTGACAAGATCTGCAACAAGCGACATCACCTCTGTTCCAGAAAATAACTATTATAGAAACAAAGTAATCACTCCTCTAAGAACTGAAGGAAAAAACCCACACTTCACAAGTTATGGACTAATGCTACACAGACCAAGCCATGTTAGAATACCAGAAGAAATAATGCCATACTGTGTGGGGACATCTTTGAAGCCAGAAGATACTTCCAAACAGAATAACTTAGAATGGAATAATTTCAGTAACAAATGCATAAGAATTCACTACTTCTCATAATACAGGAGAATAAGAAAGCCTATTTGAATATAATTTCTTATATACAACTCGAATACCAGCTCCAAAAGCGGGACAGAAAGATGAGGAGCTTAACTTTAAGGAAACAAAGGAATTTGCTTTTGCCAAATTTTCTTCATCCACAAAAGGCTGGATGCGAACATTATAGGACATAGGAACAAGGGCAGAGCAGCACATTACCTCATCCCATTCTTTCCAGTTAATAATTTCTGTTCACAGTGGGGTATAACTCACATGCCCTAGTCTGCCTTTAAAAGCACAAGTGTCTGAGATGCAAGCACACAGGCTTCAACTCCATTTTACTGTCCTGTTTTAATGAAGCTCACAGCGTTTTTTCTTGTTCGAGAGAAAGGCCAGTCTCATACTGAAGAAAGATCTTTTTTCCCAACACACAGAAAGTTGCTCTGTTAAGGTGCTTCCTTTCCTCTGACACACAGAAAAGCTAGTTTTGAAGATGGCCATTGTAAGCACCATAGCTTGTAACTAATTTTTGTGCAAAAACATTTCTTGGGAATGTGGACATCTTTTTCAGCTTGAAAGTTTCTTTCATATAAATCCCCTTTTCACCTTTCCCCTCTCCCTGCTCCCCAAACACCACCACTCTCACCCCACAAGAAAAAGGGGAAAGAATCCAGCTATTTAACCAATTTTCCAAGCAGACAGTAAACACGGGTAATATTTAAGGTAATCCAACATAACCTTAAGTCTGTTTGAACCGGAGCAATGAGAAAATGAGTTTGTGATCATCCACTAGGTGGGGCGTTCCCCAAGTTAATGCATCAAAATGCATCTCAACTGCACAAATGGGCTCAGGAAGAAACTTTTACTTCCTGGGAAAGGAGAGCAAGGTGGGTATATGCAATAAATAAAGCAAATTCTTAAGTATAAAATACCTAATGCTTACAAGAAGTGACTGCTGTCAATGAAAACAATCTCACAAGCAAGCTAAAGATTTTTCAGTCTGCTCTATGGAGAGTAACAAATAGGAAAGGGTGGCAAACAACTTTTCTTCTGGCCAGCCAGAACCGGGACTGAACTGGCCGTCAGGAATTTTGTTAAATAATTAAGAGGGCTTTTTTTCCTTAATTTCTGAAAAAAACCCAACCAAACAAAACCACCACCACAAAGAGAGACAAAACCAAAAACCCAACAAAAAAACCCTCACACCCACTTGTTTTAAATGTAGATAAGGAGAAAAAGCTTCTTGAATTATAAGCATTTTGCATTATAGGATAATAATTTAATAGCTGATAAATAGCATGCATTTCCAGAGAGATCCAAAAGAAAATCCAAACAAACCCAAAGCAATCTCTTCACAATTCCTAAGGAGGCTCAGGAGCTAGAGACTAAAAGTCACTTGTTACAAAAATATATAGACCATGCCAGCAAGACTGTGCCACAGTGTCAGCTTCAAAAAAGATGGGAGGAAAGGGAGGAAGTCACGTTAGGAAACCAGCTCTCCAGATTTGGTCCTAGAGAGTACATATACTCTTAGCCTAAAGTCATCAAATGTAACAAAAATTGTAGGTAAACCATTATGGTATGCATTACTGGGAAGGCCACCATGGAAATAATGTGCCCTTTAAGAATCACAATGGCAACATGAAAAAAATATGTTTGAAAAGAGTAATAAGTATGATTTGAGGCAATAAAATTCCTTCCTTCAGCAACATGCTGAAACAAGGGAACTCATGTATTTCAGAGAAAAATTTGAAGATCATAATCATACAAGCAGCTTCAAATCAAAATAACTTTTAATACTAGAGTGGTTTCCAAGACACAAAGGCATAACAAGACAAAAAAAGTATAGATACTGCATTTTTTTTTTAATGATCAGGCTAAGTACTGGAAGCACTTACCAAGAGAGAGGAAAGCTTCCACCATCATGTTATAATTTTTTATCATGATTGAAATACATTCCAAAAGGCTTCTGCAAGTTCTAATCAAAAGTTACTTGCCTTGCTGCATGCCATTTTATAATCATTTAACACTATAGGAAGTGAAATCAGAGAACAGTAATGATCTGCTCTAGTTTTAAAGTCTGCCAATCAAAAGATCAGGAGAGGAAGTAAAAGCTCTAAGTCTACACAGAAAGTGTGACAGAGGCGCTGTTGTATTACTGCTTGACAGGCCTAAAGAACTGAACTTCTCCAGGAACTCACATTTGCAGGCAAACACTACAGGAAAAAGCTGACAAAAGAGCTTTTGAATAGTGACCGCACAAGCATGTAGCAATTACGAATAATGACCATTTATATTTCGTATTGAGATTTCACTGAGTTCAGAATTGTAGGTCTTCTGAAGAACTGAAAAAGACAGACCATAATACAACTAACACTTCCTGAAAAATATTTCTGACTAAATGACAAGCTACAGAAATTGCGTAAAACAATTCTCGGTTTTGATATTCATATCTGACCCTTATTTTACCTAGCGTATTTTTCTTTTTTTTTATTGAGATTGCACAGATATAGGCACTTCCAGCTTTTCACAATTCAAAGCATTTAAGGGTTCCACAAATGAAAGCTTCAGTGTGATTATAAAGCTCAAAGTTTTATAAAGAAATTCAAGGTAATGCCTGAGAAAATTACTACTGAGAGACAAAATTTAATATTTACCTATGTCATTTTTCTATGTAGTCACTCTAAAATGCACTATTTTTATGCAAAAGAATGTCAGTAATATTCCTCGGAGAGAAAATGAAAGGGAAATAGGCCTATTATTTTTAATACTTTCCTTCATTACAAATGGACTAAATGCCTTTCTGCGTAATCGTAGTTACTGGAAGGTGCTGTATTAAATATTAGCTTTATGTTCATTTGGCACTCTGGATGTGTATATAATTAGTCTGCAGAGTGTGCCAGAAGTGCTCAGCCACTGTAGACTATTCAACAAACATAGCTTGAAGTGGTAGCACATGCTGGAAGTACACTTTCTATCAAAGTTGTATGTGCACTTTGTCCCTTCTAACTACAGTTGACTTTGTCCGAAAAAACTTGCTCCTCAAAAGACTCCTAAAAAAAAGGGGGACCAAAACGAATCTACAGGTCAGATTTTCTCACGGCCCAAGTTTGTAGGTATTTCAACTCTCAAACTGTCTTTTAATTAACCTAAAAAAAGTAAGTGAAAGCTTTCAAGTTTATTTATGTTGTTAGGCAAACATCAGGTCACCAGTTTATATCACAAAACACAAGCAAGGCTTTGTTACCTAGTCCCTACATTTTACTGGTTCTGGTTTCTGGTGACCTCTATTTCTATCATCCAGTTTGAACTGAGAAGCACTACCTAGGACATCAACCTAATCTCAGTTTTACAGCTGCAAGCTTCTTGTCTGTAATGGTTCATGCCAACTGTATTATTTCTATGAATTTGTCCAAGTTTTATTCACATGCAACCTTTTTGCATCTATGTTTTGCAGCAAGAATTTCCACATCTTACAGCATAAAAAGGCAGTATTTTGTTCGAATCCACCCATGTACATCTCAGTGTTGCCACCTACTTCCTCATTTCTGAGAGCTGACACTCACTCCATGGCTGCTGCCACAGCACACCTCACAGACTTCTAGCACAGCTTCTCCCTCAGGGAATTCTCTTCCAGGCTGAAGAGTATTACTTGAAGTAATTGTTTCTTTTATGAATGCTGTTTCACCATCTTGTCCTAGAAATTTATGTTACTGCTGATTTTGTCAGGTTGGTCACTAGTCTATTCTGATGCTCTTAATAGAGCCAAATTTTTGATAATTCTCCATAAAGAAGAGTTGCAATGTATGAACTCATTGAAGGTCCTACAAGATTAAAACATATTCCAAAAAATTAGATAGCTTTTTGGCTATGGCTTTCTTTGAAAAACTCTTTTGTATCTTATTAATTTGCAAACATTGCAGACTTTGGGTAGCATTTCGGTGTTTTGAGAGATTTGAAAAATATCAGGTTTTCATTCTTTTGTAAGTTTTTTTGCATACTTTTTGACTAACCTCAGGGGGTTCTTTTCAGGTCTTCTTTGACAGGAGATACACATTGTTTTTTAAAAAAGAAAACATAAGGTGCATTTACAACAGTCTCTGTGCTACCAGCAAACATTATTTTAACAGCAATAGATTTTGGCTTTCCATATGACTCTGTTGATTGTTGTCCATAGAGTAATTTGCCAGCATCTATAGTAGTAATCACTTTGAAAAGAAATACTGTCAATTCAGAGCTACACCCAGAAATGAAGAAACAAAAAATTAAAATTTTCAAACAGACCTCAATACAGTTTCAAAAAGCTGTTGATACCTTAACTACTGTAATAAAGACTGAGATGTATCTTAAGCCACTGACAGTTACCTTGGTAAAGATTCATTTCCCTCTTGGAAGTCACGTGAATATGAACATACACAAGATCTTGAGCAAATTTAAACCATGCTATTTGCAGGAAATTACTTATGTATTTGCAGAGTGAAGACACAAATTAAGAACAGGTTTCTTACACTTCCATCCCACATTTAGGCTCCCTTAATCATGAAGATCAGGCATTCCAACACAGACGAGTAGCACAGCAATTGACTCCTCTCCTGCATGACTGAAGAAGTATAATTATAAAAGGTAAGGAAGAATACTGCAAAAAAACCTGTGGAAGACCGCAGAGGTTTAGATAGCAAAAGTTACTCACATTTATTGGTAAAGCTTCTTGAACAATGGTATTTTTTCAAAACTCCCTTTGAAACAGAGTTTCATATGTCATAGCTCTCCTTATGATTTATCAGCCATCAACCTCCTTACTTTTAAGTTACTCATTATAGGTAATTCATTTATCACTTAATTAAGGTAACACAACTTATTCCCTGTAGGCATAGAAACAAGGAAGCCTGAGAAATAGTTATATGCATGCTGAGCAGACTGGCTCTGTCTTCTCTCAACTGTGTAGGATTTTTTTTCATTTTGTGGCAAATATGATGTTATTCATAGTTACTGAAGTTCTTTATTTTAAAAAAAACTACATTCTTTTAATCTTGAACCTAAGAGATGGTACCTACTGGTAAACTTTGTCACTCTGAGTAATGCATTCACACCATTCTGTATTGAGTGATACTTATTACACATTTTGGAGGTAAAAAACTGAATTGCAGCACTTCCAGTTAAGAACACTATGGGCCAATACACTAGAATAGCATCCCAGTTCTTTTACCATGACATGAATCAATGACATCCAGACTCTGACACATAAAATACTTATTACTGTACAACAACCAGTTAACTCTTCCTTAACGTAATAATCTATGTAGATTCCTATTTTTTTTTCTATAAGGATCATATATAAGATGAACTGCAAAATGTAAAAAGCTGGCCAGATACTTCTGTATTTATTTCTCTTCATAATATCTTGTTATGGCAACATTCAAAACACCAATTTTCACAGAACAGCTGGAGCTAACAGAAACAGCCAATGAATAGGTAGCTCTCATTGTACTTCACGGGAAAGTAAACATCTGGTGGGAGAGGGTTGGGGCTGATTTCAGACTGGTTATTGTTTTAGTTTGATTGTTTCACAGGGGAATGTTTTCTGCAGAAGTAAACTTTGCTCCTTCTCTACTCAAGCAAGTATCACAGTTGAGAGAAAGAAGTTTGCATGGGGTTTTTGGTTGTTTTGTGGGGCTTCTTTTGCTTTGGTTTTTTTGCTTGTTTGGGGGTTTTTGTTTGTTTGTTGGCTTGCGTTTTTGATGGGTTTTTTGTTAGGTTGGGATTTTTTCCTTTTTTTTTTTTAATTTTTAAACTTGGTGAAAGGACTGAAAAGTTCAAGAATCCTGGAGTATGTATATACAAAGAGATTAATTCAAAACGTGTTGCAAGCTTATCTAAGAAAACTTAAGTCACACCCAACACATTTCCCAGGAGACACTATCCTCAGCTTCAAAAGCATGTTCTCACTTATTCTTCCAAGGTTTCCTGAAATGCTGTAAGGAGACCGATATGTGAGTGACAACTATCTTGTCACAATCCTGAAGGCTCTGCTGACTAAATCTCAACAACCTAATACTCTACAACCATCTAATTCACAGTGGAAACTGAACTAGTCTTGAAATTTTATCTGGAGATTAGGAAGTCATCTACCATCTACTTCTAAGTCAGTAGTTTCCTGGACCTTTCAGAAATAGTGGTATTTATGAATGTTCTCATACACTGGTGAAATGGCTCTATTTTCAGTTCATGCAAATGGTAAAAATTAATTGCCATTGTTCCAGGGAGTATAACTTATCCAGATCCACTGCAGCAATGATCATGGATCTTTTAATGACCTGACTATCCACATAAAATAGACATAAAATTAATGAAAGAGGAATCTTTTGATAAAAAGAAATGATAAGGAATAATTCCATGTTGCCTTTAAGGGTTCAGGCTTACATTTCAACAGCATTGTTAACCATTCTAAGGAGTAAATGATGGAAATAAGTGGAAAGGATCAGAGAAAATTAAGTTCTGCAAGTAAGGCCAGTATGATGATGGATCCATCCAAGAAATGAGTTTGAATGGGCAGCACCAGAAACTGACAGATAATGATACAAGGACTAAAGACATCTTCATCCATAGCTGAGAAAGTATCAGTGCTAGTGAGAAGAGTTTACATGGAAGAGGCTGGAGACAAACAACAGATCCAAAATGTTCATGCATCTTTAGCATTAAGAAGCCCAGAGATTTATGACACCGCACAAGCATAACAGGAGAAAACAATCTCTTCTCTTTTCCATGGTTTTTTGTCCGCGATGGAGACTATCAACAAATTCATCCAACGCAGCCCTTCAGGCTTCTACAAAAGTAAACTTCAACTACAAGAACCACCTGTTTTACGACAGAACACATAGTCCTCTCTTAACTTCCAATCTTTTCCTCATAAAACAAAAACTCTTAAATAAGATACTCAAAAAATGCTTTTGTACATCAGGGCATAACCCTCACCAGCCTTAGAGGAAAGTTATATCTCTTAAATTTAATAATGCCTTCTTATAGGAAATCTTGCAGCCAAATAAGGAAGAAACCTAAAATTCCATATATTTTCATTGACCAGGTTACCTGTACAGTAATTTTTCTTCTAAAGGCATTTTTCTGCCTGGGAGACAGACTATTTCCAACAAAAATAAGTCAATCTGAAAAATTGTTCTGGATTTAGAGGCAAAACTGTAGAAATACTGGCAGTATGCTCAAAAAGTTTGCCAGCAAAGACCAACATGACTACTTTGCAACCCCAACTTCAGGACTAAGCAACAAGGTGTAGGTTTTTGAGGTTACTAAATTATAAATTTGAAGACAGTCTAGTCATTAAAAGAAGAAAAAACAAACAAACAAAAGACTGCAGTAAAAAAAATCCCATTGACCTCATTCTTCCTTTTATTAACTTTATGTAAAGCAACTAAAGGGTGTTTTCTCAGTCCTAAGTTCCTGAAAGGAACCTCAATTGGGACAGTGATGTAAAAGCAAGAACAGGAAGATGCCATTTTCTCTTCTATAGCACAGTAGAGGCAGAGGTAACCAAATGAAAGTAATTTATTTTTGTCACTGAAGGAAAAGCTTTAAATAACGCTCAGAAGATCGAATGGTTTAGACTACAGGAGGAGATAAGTTAGCATTTGCTGATGACGAGCCTTGCTGCTGTTAGACAGAATTAGTCTCAAGGGGAGGCTACATGAAACTAAGGGAAACAGAACTGAAGAAAAAAGGCACTAGGTGTTTCAAAAGACCTGCTTCCCCCGTCAGATAAACACAAAACCAAAAACCCCTCTAGGAGAACATATAAAAGTTTTCGTTTTTCATCCTGCACTGAGAGCTAAAGAAAGAATAGAACAATAGAGATAATCTCGCAGTATTCAAAGCTACTGCTTTAAAAGACGAGGGAAGTCACAAAGACAAGACTTTCTTTATACTGTCTGCTGTTAGGATTTGGGAGAAAGATGAAGGCTTTCACATTTAGAGAAGGACCAACAGCTGAGACATGAGCACTAGGTTAGTAACGATCAGCTATTGAGAAATACTGCAGCATGAAACTGTCCGCTCAGTTTTCTTCAGTAGGCTTGACATAGATATATATACACACACACACATACCCTGAACATTTCTTTCTCTATTCCGTTTCATTTGACACTTCAACCCATGCATTTATATGTACATAAAATATTTGTATGTATATTGCATTTATCACTTCAAATGCCTTGTCAGATTTCATAGGAATAAGATATATGAATCTTAATAATTTAGTATTCAAAAACAATGTAATAACATTTTATTTTGTATCTTTTCTATTTGCAGCAGTTCTACCACTTCATGTACATTTGTTTATTTTTAAGGTTGCTGAAAGACTTGAACTTTTTTTTAATATAATATAAATCAACTACAGCCCACTGAGAACTGCAAGCTGACAGCCATGACATTCTAACAAAGACAGCAACAGCATTCAGCCTTTTCCAGTTGTGATTCTCTCACAGGTGAGAGACCAGCACACCCCACTCCTTCCCTGATAGATCAAAGCAAGAACAAGCTCTAGATGAGAAAAAGAGACAGTGCAAACTTCACTTTCTTCCCCTTCTCTAACCCACATTTCCTCCTTCTCTTCAAGGTAGTATTTAACTCTGTATCACTTTTTCGTCCTTTAATTAAAACGTGAAGGTTTTAATCCTGCTGTACACTGAGGCTTCTGAACTACTGCATCTTATCACCTCTAAATAATGAAATAAGTCATTAACAGAAGTATTATCCAATCTCCTTTAGACTAAAAAAATAGACAAGAGTGAAAATTCACTGATTTCTATTACAAAGATTCACTAGAACAAGGAAAACTGAATAGCCACATTATTAAAAGATTATAAATGCAAGCTCACACATGGTGGACATCAGCCCTTCATCTCACTGAAAGCTCATATCTTAGAAATGTGGTGTTCCACATCAATGAACCTCTGTGTGAGACTCAATGGCAGTTTTGTGATGCAGACAAATAGCTTTTGAAACTGGTTTGAGACTGCCAATGTTTTTAACCTGAGGCAGTGTTGTATTGTAGTGATAGAAGTCAGGCTATTAATGAACTCAACAATATTTAACTATTCATGTTGAGCCTCCCATTGGTCAAATTTCACAAGTCTAACACTGTACTGCTCAGGGCAAGAAAATGAAATAGGAGTCATTTTCATTAGGAAAAAGGCTAAAGATCTTCCTAGTTAGAAGGCAAAATCAGGCCAAATTTTAAAAGAAGCCTCAAATATGTATTTTTGCATCTCAGTCTCTTCATGTCTTTAAAGAACAGAAAAAATCACATTCTTTGCTGTTCTCTACAGTATGATGAGTAGAAAATTACAAAATTAGATGCCAGTCTTTATACTCTAGATGTTTCTAACTGTCTTCTAGCTCAAGATTCATTAAGAACAAAAACATGGTCAATACTTGCGATAGCAAATTCAAGCACACTTTATTTCCTCTAAGTTCCAGCTTAGAGGAAAAGCAGAAAGTGAGATCTTTCCATCAATGCAGGCAAGAGACAGCTTCAGTCATCTGAAAACTTTGAGCACAGTTACATCACATGCCTCTATCTGCATTAAGAAAAGAAGTGCAAATGATAATAAGTGTACTGTATAGAAATTCACCTTTTCTGGGAATTACAGTATGGATCATAATTCTAAAGTGTAACTCCTATTCTCTCTCTCTCTTTTCAGCACAAATTTTTAACAGTACATTTACTAGAGCACAATTGCAATGGAAGTCTGTAAGGAGAGAGCACAGTTAGAGGAAAAAAATTAACATGAACAGATAGCCAGGAGATTCTCTGTTTTAGTTCAGTGCTCTCCTAGAGCCCAGCAGTACCTGCTCGGCTGCCGTTCCACCCTTGTACTGTGCAAACACCTGGAAGAGGAGGACATACCAGCACTGGCCAACTCAGTGCCACTCCAACCACTTAGCAACACAGCGACTTCAAGGTCTCTTCAGACGCTCAGAAACTGCAATCATTCCTCCAATCCCACAGGCTGGAACTGTGGCAGCACTAACGTAACCATGGAAAGTTCAGCTGCATTTCACGGTCAGGACCACAAGCCCCTTTCATAGTTAATTCCTTCTTAGCCATGTTTCTCTCTAAAAAGTCTATTTTACACCTGACACTGAAACTGAAGGTCTAGTTTTCACCTTCCAACTCTCAACAGAACTGGTGCTATTATTCCTACCTTACAAATGGAGAGCAGGTCAGGAAAGAAGGCACAAGTCTAAAACCAACTACAAAATCAATTACTTTTCAGTCTTGTGCATTGTCATTTGGACAAAGCTTTAGATCTCTTGCTATTTGAAATTCCAGCTAGAAACTGACATCTTCAATAGTGTTGTTTCAGACACCAGGACAGTAATGCATTTCAATTTGTTTCCTGTGTCTATTACCCTTGTGTGCTTGTGAGTGCCAGCTAAGTTTAGCAACTAATTATGCTGGAGTCACAATACCATTAGAGGTCTGGATCAGTAATTCACCAAGCAGGAAACAAAACATCTCTTGTTGAAATAACTGTAGCTTTAATTGAAGGATTTTTAAAAAAAGAGTTTAAAGAGGAAGAAGTCATCCAGTAGCCATACAAACCTCATTGTGTGCTTCCATTTCAGAAGCCACAAAATAGGTCACACTCTAATCAAGCAAAACCTCTGGCTGACATAACTATTTTAAATCAGCTGAGCTTTAACTCTGGAGTAACAGCTATCAAAAATCATCCTGAACATAATTAGTAGTTACAAAATTAATTTTTTCTTTTTATATTGAAATCAGACAGTTTCAATACAAATATTACTTGCCATTGTTCTAAACAAAGCAGACCAAGCAGCTGCAAAAACCCTCCAACAACGAAGAACCAAGTCAGGTCATTACCAAGGAAGGAGCAAGCAGTAATACAAGAGACTTGACTCCCCTGTAAACAGGGCAGCTTACTGTAATCAAAGAACCTCATAATACTGAGAAAGCACAATGGGCCAGGTTACAGTAGGGGTGAGGGGATAGAAAAAAGTATGAATACGTTTGGAATAGAGAAGAACTTGATGCATTAACACCAAGAAGGAAATGGCCAACTCGGAAAGATTACAATATTATAAAACCTTTGAAACAAGTACATAAGCATTAACCCACTGCAGGTCTTGGAAACTGCAAAAGTTAAAACAAGTAGAGATCAGCATGGAATCCTTGGCAGAAGTTGGTCTGGCAATAAAGCACTTAAAAATTCAACCAAACTCTACACATGGTAAGAGGTAAAGCTTTGAAAGTTCCACAAATACTCTGAATCCCAGAGACGTCTCAACAAATGCACACAAATCCCAGAGTGAAACAATACATTTCTGCCTTAATAAAGGTTCCCCTTGCTCCTTAATAAAGGAAGCCCTTGCTTCTCAGTCTTGGATATTGCTCTCGGGCGGTCAGTGAAAAACAGCTGAGGCAACAGGACACTGTCATAGCACTGCTCTCTCTGCTTTGGAAGGCTTCCCAACTTGCTAGATACAGAGGTAGCAGCAACATACAGAAATCAGAGCACCCAGCCCTTACCCCAGTTCACAAGAGACAAGGCAGAGCATGTTGACTTCATGTATATCTTCATCGACCTTTGCAATGTAAAAGGAGTAAAAAGATCAATGTTCGGAGCCACTCCTGACTCAACAGCTTTCACTGACTGCTTAATTTTAGATTGAGCTGTGCTTGGTACTGGGATTCACTGCAACTTAACAGGCTTGTTCATGCTGCTGAAAGAGAAGAGTTACAACAAATCTGTACACAGATGAGTTTTATCCGAAAGGAAGTGGCCTTGTCTACCAGACAGTTACAGATGGTAAAATTTCAGGTCACTTAGTATTATCACAGTCTTCCCAAATTCCTATTTCACCTTGTTCCATCTCCTTGGTCTTTGAACCTCTTTCAGTGCATCTATTTACTTTATGCAGACAAGTTCAGCAACTTCTAGACAAGAAAAAAAGGTTGGGGGAAATCAGTTGGTCAAAGGAGCAAATAATTCCAAAAATCTTGTAAGCGTTTCTGTGTCAAGTCTTGGAAGCTTATTAAGGGATGAAGAATATATTATGTAAAATCTTAAGTCCAGTTTCAGAAGCACAACAAAAATAAAGAAACAAAAACCAGTCACCTTTGGGTTTCATTTTCCTCAACCACATCTGAATATAAAGGCTTCTACAGTTGCCAAGTTTACAAGCAATGGAGGCCACCTCCTAACAATCCTTGTCCACAAAGAAAGACTCCCCACAAACCACCATGGGGGCGAGGAGGAGAGCGAGCACAAAAATCACTAGAGCTCTGCTGGCCTATGTAGATTCATTAATAAGCATAGCAACAACTGAAACGCTGCCTCTCTAACCTTCAAAGATGCACTATTTCATATTCTATTCTACCATCCTTCCTGCCTTATCATTCTTATTTAATATGTGGTACTACACACAAGGTTCACTTCTTCTCCTCCTCCTCCCCACCCCCTGCCCCCCATCAAAAAACACAGAGAACTATAAACATGACTATGAAGGCTATAACTACGAAAAGCAAAAGATATTGGTATTGAACTATAAAGAACCAGATTTTTTTATATACCTCAAATTAAATGTGTTGCTAATTAAAACATTTGAATTATCTACGAATAAATGCCAGAAAAAATAGTGTGTTAAGAAAAAGGATATTAAGCAAGCAAGTGCTCCTGTAGCATGCAATGAGATGGTTGACTTGGGAGGCTAATGAATTAGTATAAACAATTTAAATCTAATTTAATTTAACAATGTAGAGCATTTGTGCATTGCAAAGCAACAGATAGTAATCTGTTTCTTCATTAAATCAAAGATAAAATTGCTGATTACTCTTCCCTGAATTATTTTATTGAAGAGGATAGCAAACAAATTTTATATTTAGTCATAAAAGTTCATGACTAGTCCCCAAACAAGCCAATGTAACCAGTGAAGGGTACCAGTGAACATAATATAGGCCAGCTGTGGTTTAGCACAACACATTATTCAGCCAAAATAAATTCTCACATTTTAACAGTTAGTGAACAAATGTTTATGCAGAAATTAATATGGCATTTTAATTTCTCTTATTATTTTCACAAAACATATCTAAACAGCACCATTTACTACTCACAATCTTTAGAAGTTCTAAAATTATATACTGAAAATGCTGAGCATTTGGTATTGCCAGGGGTACTAAAACTATTGACCTCCCCCTCTATTTCACAGATAAATTTATGAACTTGCCTCAAAAGTGTTACCGGTGATATCAAATTCTGGTGGAACAAAGGCACCTTCTGGGTCATCTTTGAAAACAAAAGGAAACATGCCAGATTAGAAATCAGTAGTCTTGTTTAAAAAAAACCACAAACCAACTTGATGATAGAAATTTAATTATACACTCCTGTCTGATACAAAAGAAACTTTGTATAGCAGTATTTTGGTTCACTCCAACTCAATGCATAAAGAACTTGTTATTCATGTTTTTAGTGCTGGAAGTAAAATAAAGCACTGTTTTCAAACTTTCTGCAAGAAAGTATGATAACTTTCCTACTGAGAAACAAAACATATTAAACATCCACAAAGAAATACATTTAACACGTCTAACCACTTCTTGCCCTCAGGCATTTATGTTTGGATGCAGTTATCACCTAAGCTGCCGCGGCTCAGCTGTGGCTTAGAGGTTTGATTTGATTAATTGGACACTCCCATTCACTATTTTCCACCACAGACCTGGGTGATAAGGGTTCAAGCAGCAAAGCCAGTCTGAACAGCTAATTGCTTCTTCATCTACCAGCCAGCTTAGAACTCTGACCTTTCTGCTTAGTTTGTTTTACTTATGATAAAAGAGTAGAGGAAGTAAATTCCCCACACATGTGCTGCTGAGCAGAGAACTGAGCTACAGCAGCAGCCAATTCTGAGTGAGGAGGTGGAAAGAAGAAAAGAACATCTTAAGAGAAACTGATGCTGCTTCTGCATCCAAGCAGGAACACAGTATCACACTGCACTTACGTCACATGAACCCAGTAAAGAACGCCAAAGAATTAAACAAGAGCAAAACTAAAAAACCTACTCTCCACATACATATCCAACTCACCTAATCTATCCTTCTGGGAAGCCAGGATGATTGAGACGATTTACATGCAAAAAGTGTTTCCCTTCTCAACAAGAAGAAAAAAATAGTATGTTCAGAGGCACAGCATAATCATCATAACTTTAGCTTCAATAGAAACTTTGTGCCTGTACTTTAGAAGTGAAATGCAAAGTTTTTATTGTGAAGACACTAAACCCAGTTATATGGCAGAGACTACTACAGAGGACTTTTTTAACATATTCGTACATTACAGCTACAAGGCATGGGTGATAGCCAGATACCACTAACTGATTTACAGCTCCTTAGGACATTCCCAAATCTACTTTCCCACTGAAAAAGAGGGGTATGCTACTAATTTTTCATTCCTTACCCACGACCACATTTTTTCCTGATTTTGGGGGTGGGCGGAGGAGGCAGAAGGGGAAGGGAACTACTGGACAGATGTTTTGTTTCCCCCTCTCCCCCACCTGCAGACTACTCCTTTTTATCTCCCCACTACCTTTTCCCTTTCTTTCCATAGAACCCTTTAAAGGCTGTACAAGTATTTAACTTATCACTGGTACAGCTCGCTGTATTCTTTTAATATAATGTTTACAATAGGAATTTGTGTGATCTGAAGAGACAAGGAGGTATCAGACCCCTCGGCAGAACATCCTATTGAATGTTTGTCACTTTAGCACCACAGAACCTGCAGGAAGGAGAACTTGCTGCTAAAGCAGAGATGACAGGCTGTTCATTTTCTCTTACTGGAAAGCAAATCCAGAGGTTATCATTTTCTTCTGGAAGAATAAATCCATAGGCAACAACTGCAGGGAAGCAAAAAGGACAACCTCCTCAAGTGCCTACCTAACAAACTATATTTTAACCAAATAGTAACAAGATCTGAGAGAAAGAGCCAAAGACACAGTGGAGTGTGTGTGAGAGAAGTAGAACATATGCGTAGCTTTTTTGCATTCCTATGGAAAACATCATTTTCTTCACAGAGAAAAGTCTTTTTCTTAGAGACTAACATAACTTCAGGGAATGAAATCTTTGTACATTTGCTTTGCACAGGAATTTGTTATCCCACATTTTAAGTACTTGAATACAGCATTCCTGGTTCAACTGTTTGCCAGCTATTCAATTAGACTAAAACATTTAAGAAGAAATTGATTTTTTTCTTTCCCAGCTACAAGCAAAGATCTTAGTTGAGGGGCATTTTTCATCCACTAGATTTATTCTCTTCAATAAGTCTTTCATATACCCTTGGATTATACAAAGCCAGCTTCTTTTTCTTTTTTTAATTTCAAGGTATGACAAGCTCCTTAAAATAAAGGCACTTGATTCCACATTACCCTATTAATATGGAACTAAAAGTTGTCTCATGTCTATTTGAGGAATTTAATAAAAAAACAAATATCACAACAATTATGAAGATATATTTTCATCTTTATTAATTATATTTTATGATGTTTCATTTATATGAAATAACACATTTAATTCTAAAGAAGGCAACAAATCTTCATTTGTTGCAATGTTACCTTACCTCATTTTTTTCTAGTACTTTTTCTAAGTACTGTGATCTAGATTTTGACTAAAAGAATAAACACTTATCCTGACCGAGACTTAAAGATAAACTAGGTTAAAGAAAACATAACAAAAACTTGGCTAGTGAGTGTATATACTAGAATGGTTCTCCTCGTTATGAGCTGACATAATTTTAAAAGTACCATAGAGTAAGAGTTGTTTGGTTTTTTCCCTCTTCCGTAAAATCATTAAGAGGATTAAGACCCATCATCTTGAGATGCATCACATGAAAAAGGAACAGCAACCATAACATGCTTTTTTGTCTAAGCTGAAACAAGAAGTTTTTTTAAAGTTAAGCATCTCCCTGTTCATCTGCTATGATACCTGAACATCTTCCATGCTACTACATACTGGTTTTTAACATACTAAAATTCATTTCTCAGTCAGTCCCAATACTTGCTAACTCTGAAAATCATGACTAAAAAAATAATTTTTTTATTCAATAAAGAGCTTTAAAAAAAAAGGCCTTTATTCAAGAGAACTTTCCTTTTTAATAGCAAATATGCGATAGAATTGCTCCATTTTTTATGGCCATAATCACCAAGATATGCTGAATATCAGACTTCTCTAGAAACAGAACATACCTATGAAATTAGAAGATCTGTAAGAGATGAAGGACATGCTTTACAAACGTAGAGACTTGCACACACAGGTACACAATCTGTGTGTTTAAAATGGTCATAAAGAAGGCTTACCACCTGAATAAGTCTTAAAATAATTAGGAGGAATTTTCTAAGCAAATTCAGAACAGCCTTTGTTCATCAATTACAAAACTGCACATGTAGTTTCACATGTACATATACACACCCCTTCCTAAATTAGTTTTATTTTATCTTTATTTTAATTGTAAGTCTTAAAAATAGAATGTAATGTTTTACTGCAGTTTCTCACTATGAGTTTCCACAGTTCTAAAACAAACGGCCTGGAAACACAAATACTTACCACTGAGCTGTTCCATGAAGCATACATTGCCATTGGTGTTAAAAGCCAAAGTGTCAGGAGTGATGCAGAGCGTCTGGAAGATTGCAGAATGGGCAATGCTCTTCAAAGAATGGCAACACTCCAGGCAAATTGCCCAAATATCTTGCTCAGTAAGACAGCTATCCCGCAGTGACAAAATATCAGCAAGGGACACATTCTCCTGCCAAGATATGAATTAATAAATTACCCTGGATTTCATGACACTACTTTCTGTATCATAGATTACATTTGACACAATTGGCTACAAGTAATGTTTCCAGCAAGTTCTCAGACTTTCTAGGACACTGATTAACACCCCAAGAAACACCAAGTGCATGACTTTGCTCTTAACACAGAGTGTTTTAAGAAGCACAGTTAACCTGAATAAAGATATCACAGTATGCCAACATAAAAAAATACTATGGGAGATATGTAAGTTACATAAACACTGCATCAAAGGAAACAGAGTATTTGGAGGTAAAAGCAGAGAGACTAAATGAAAACGTTTTGTTTCACCCGTGCCTTTCAAGCCCTCCCAGGTGCCTTTATATAAACTACTTAAAAATTCTCTTCACAGCACTTCTCCCTACCATTTGTGATCTGGGAAAAAGATCCCTTTAGAATAGCCTGTCTTAAGAGCGATGCTGTTGTGAAGTGTAGTGGTGTAGACCATTTAATAAACATTGAAAAGCCAAACATGCCATAGGAAAAGTGGTTTTATACTTGGACTTAAAACCAAACACATTGGTTGCCCCAGGCCTCCCCGTTACATCCAGAGCTCATAGTGATCAAAATAGCTCATGCACTTAAGTCTCTAAGTTGCTGCCCTAAACTGTAGTCAACTTGCACTGACCCTATTAGCACAGTAAGGCTATGAGTCCAGTCCCAAACTAATGTGTCTCTAATGTGGCTTTCCTGGTCAAGATGTTCAGAAACAATGCTTGGCTCAAAGCAACCAGCCTCCCTATGGATATTTTTGGAATACAAACCCAATATATTACCCACAGCTGCAGAAGTCAAGTTTTCATGAACTTAAAGAAATGAGGGAAAAAACCCCAAACAAACAAAATATCAATTCCATCTATAAGGAAAAATAAGGTAACAAAAATGGAAGGTAATCTACAGAAGTTACTTTGCATCAGAGCTATAATTACTATTAATTACACAGTATTTTCTCATTTATATGTAAGTAATTAAGACTAAAGACTATGCTTCCCAGTGATATTAAATATACCCTGAATGGAAGTGTAGATACCATTGCTTAGCATACAGAAAAAAGAAAGTATGCCACCATCAGCAAAAGAGAATGTGAGGTATCTTACAGCTCAGAAAACTGCTATGGTTTAAACTTTAAATCCCCTGGAGAAAAATTATAAATTTCTTTACCTACTTCAGCACTGGAGAACATCAGTGATATCTGGATTACCATATACAGAAGGGGTTAACAGTTTATTAACATGTCTTTCAGAGAATTAAGCATTGCTTTCATAATATCCTTCAAATAAGAACCAAACCTCCGTCCAAAAGTATTTTGTGCTTTTTAGTCTAAAGTATAATGCTTAATAAATAAATATGAGGTAGGAAACAAAGCACACTCATTGTTATTTGGGAAATTTAACTTCTCTTTTCAATGGTCTTATTTTTCATCAGCCTAGACATGGATTGATTTACTAATGGCAGCATTACTACAGTGCCTTCTAGCACTCGCCATGGATCCTGGTCTCATTAAATTCAGCCCTACATAATAATGAACAGCAAAAGATCTCAGCATAAAATCTTATTTTCTCTGTACTGTGCTCAGTACAATTGTGTAATGCTGCCATCAGAGTTTGAGGGTGGATAAGGAGGCTTTGCACATCTCCACAGGGAAGCTGTTCCAAGCATGAAGAGCAGCACAGAGGTTCCTCTATTTGCAAACAAAAACACACAGCAAGAAGCTCTACTACAAACATTCCGCTTTGAAACTGACCAAACTGAGCGGTGGGATGAAGATAGGCTTGGAAAGAAGAGACACACCGCTTATTCTATGGCCAGCAAAAAGAGTTAAAAAAAATAAATTTCTATGATCAAAACAATGAACCAGTAATTATTTTTAACTCTCCTAAAATCCTCCAGCTAGGTGACATGATGGCATTTGCCATAACAGAAAAATAAAAGAATGCTTCACTAATCAAGATGCAAAACCATGAGAGTTTCACCTGTGCGTATGGACAAAAGAGGCTCAATTTAGAATGTACATGAAAAAAATTAAACCTGCAATCCTTAAGACAGCCTCAATATCACATTCCAATCACAATAAGGACTTAAGAGAACTTCTTTTGAGTTAAGCTTTGAGGCTGAACTCCACTGCAGACAATAATCATCAGCAATGATATCTACAGTATAAACCTACAAAAACATCTTTGTCTTGTGGTTATTTGGGAACTAAACAAAAGGTAATGATCTAATGTCAGATAAGCTTAGCTCATCTTCCTTCCAGGGGATGAGAAAGTTATGTAATACAGAAAAAGAAAAAAAAAAAAAAGGCAAAAAGGAAAAAAGTCCTATGAATGTTCCATGGCTTCCATCAGCAGTGGAAGGCTAGGTGAAGACAAAACAAACATAAAAAAAAGATAAAACAAAACACCACCACCACCACACAGCAGGCCTTTCTATTTCCAATGCTCCAGCGTAGTAAGTTACTTACTTCACAGAAACCACGTATTTCCCAAATGATCACACTTTCCCGACCTTAGTTATTAAAGCCGCTATTGCAGCTAAGCAAGGCCTTTGTAGAGAACAAAGCATTGAAAACACTGAGACTTGCATTTGACTAGCTCGTATCCCCAAAGCAACACAGACCAAAAGTTTTCACTGTGGAAAAAACCACCCTTTTAACACTGTAACATAGGAGGTTCTGGCAAGCTGAAGCTTCTGGTGAGCAACTGCTTCAGTACTTCAGACCACTGGAAGTTGCTTCATTCAAATGTGGTAAATATCAGAAATGCTGATGCCTCTTTTTTCTCTCTTTCAGCAAAAGACATATGTGTCTGGTTTTAATATGAAAGTGTCTGGTTTTAACACTAAGAACTACAAAAAGTAAACTGGTCAGGCTACCATGCTTAACTGCTCACTTTAGTTTTCAGCTTTCCCTGATATTTTCTTCAGCAAGTACAAAACAGTTCAGAAGCATATAATTAAGCAGAGATAATTAAGAGAGAGTAGGAATAAAAAATAAAATAATTGGCCACAGACCATTTCTTAAAAATTTTGAAATTGAATATTAAGGAACATGAAATGAAGAAAGTTCTAGTAAATAGAGGAATTTAAAACGGCTTCACATATTGATGAAAAACCACACGCATCAGACACCAACCTCATTCTTTATACTAGGTACAATGATGAGAAGAGCAGACTCCACTAAATGACTAAGCAGCTGAGAGTTCAGTACAACAGCACTCACAGGCTTCTGACACCTTTTTGATAATGATAATGACAATGATAATTCACACAAGCTTCAAAACAATCTACTCCAGAACCACAGAAAATGTGGCAAATGCCACTCATTACATCTGAAGAAAAACACTGGGTTGCCTGATTAAGCTCTCTGAGTACTCTTCAAAGCAGCCCTTTTTTATTAACTTATCTAATCACCAGGTGATAGGTCATGCTCATTCTCCCAACAAAAATACTGAAACTATTTATGCTTCTGTAATAACTAAATACATGGGACTGGTGGGAACTCACAATCAAAGTATACATGGCGCAGGTATGAAAAACGGGCCCAGTTCCTTCTTGTACAGAAGACTTGACCCTTAGCCTTCTCCATTCTGAGAAAATGCTCTAAGTATTTAAGCCAAGGTGTAAAAAATTAGGTCATTACCACCTTCCTCCTAGACTTTGCATGGGCCAGTCTGAGAGGGCCTACTGCACTGGACACTACAGACGGTAGAAGAGCCAAACTGCCGAGCCATTGGGTGACTTAGGAAAACTGAAAGGGGCTTTGTGTTTTCAAACTTTAACTCCTGATTCAGCATGGATTCTTGACGTAGCAAATAAGAAAGTTTGCAAGATTTGGTTCAGGGAATGAGCAGCCCACATATGGTTCACCAAACCTTTACTTAAAAAAGGAAGAAAGCTCCAAACTTTTTGCCCCAACATTCACTAGGGTATAAGAAACACACTTCATGTGAAAAGATATAAAGGTGAGCAAGAGCAATAAAAAGCAAGTGCAAAACCAATAATAGGTCCAGACAAACGTGATGACAGGAACTGGGTTAGCTACAGGTTATTTGACATAACAACTGAACAAACAGATATAACAGTTCGATATTTTTGGTTTTTTATTACCCAGTGTCAAAGGCCTTTTAGCACAGAGCAGCAATATACGGCTGTACAAAAAAGTGGTTGGCAGCTCCGGGAAACTGTTCTGCCCATGTAAATTTCCCTTGATCGGGTGCGACAAGGACACGTACTTGCCGACTGCAGCATTAACCCACGGCTACGACAGCAGTGACGAGACACCCCGCACTCGAGGACCATGACTTTGCTGTTGTGCGGAGAAGGCGCACGGGAAGGGGCTAAGCCCAGCTTGGCGGCTGGGGCCGCGGGGCAGGAGGCAGCGAGGAGCCGGCGGAGCACACACGGAAAGCGAGCGGCGCTGTGGCCGCGGCCCGGCCGCTCCCGGGGGACGGGAGCGCCCCCGGCCCGGCCGCCTCCCGCGGGCGGACCCTGAGGCCGCTCCACCACAGGTGAGCGCAAGGGCGGCGGCTCCATCCCCGCACCTGCCTCACTCACCTCATCCTCCAGCAGCGTCGGCAGAGGCTCAAAGTCGTAGCAGTTCACCTCCTCCTCTTCCTCCTCATAAAACACGTCCTCTGCAGCGCCAAGACTCTCCATCCCGCCCGGCAAGGGAGCAGAGGCTTCACCTCCGCAGCCTCCCTGTGCGCTCGGAGCACGGCCCTC
>VZTG01000652.1:672922-821342 GCA_013397845.1 Melanocharis versteri | reverse complement strand
AGGGAGGGCGGGTGTCGGGCGAGAGGGTGCCTGGTGCCCGAGGTGGGACCGGCGCTGCGCCGGGGCGCTGCTGCCGCCGCCGATGATGCCCGCCCTGCCCGCCCGAGCCCTCGGGCTCGCGGTACCGCCACCGGCTCTCCAAACCGCTGGATTTACCGGATAAACCAGTGTTTAGAATTAACACAGGTGGCCAAGTATTTGCACGCTCATGGCATAAGTCCTGACGCAGTTCGAACCATAACAACCACAAACAAAATCAAGCCGCTGTCACCAGCTTCACGTTCATTAGCCCCGGCCCACTTTTGCTATCCACAGGGCTTAGGGTGCCTCAAACTTCATTAAGACTCCCCTTGAAATCAAAGGTTCAAGATCAAGGATTCCTTCAAAATCACCACCTGCATAAGCCAGTTTCTAATTCAAGTAAACCTCATTGGAAAACTCAGATTGTTTTGGGTAAACAGGCTGTAGCCTGGGAATGGGAATCAGCATTCAGTAGTGGACAAGTAACCCCTGAGCAGGCGTCTCCTGATTTGACTTTGAGCCACATGACAATCTCCATTGTAGAAACATGGTGGATGGAAAGAATAGACTCTTTTCTCCTGTAATTAAATTTTAGAGCTACTGGAAAATAATGGTGCCAATTTCATTATTCTGTTTTCCTGTATATCTATAATTCTATGTCAAAATGAAGTATGTTAATTAATTAATCTGTGCACAGTACATCAAGCAAAGCAAGAGCTTTTTTTTTTTGTATGTAATATTCTATGGAAAAGATTAATACTCTATTAAAATATACATTAACAAGCCCTGTGAAGCAAACAAAGGTATGTTGATTAACTGCTCCAGAAAAGTCATCCTGCAGTTGTAAGATTTCTCCCAATTAAATGTTATTTGGCTACATTCCACAGTAATGGCATGCTACTGAGAAAGAAGCCAAACTCAGATTGCAGTCTTTCACATATATGCTGTCTTCTTACTAACATTTTTGAACTAAATTGATAGGAACAATATATATACTTACAAATTAGTAACTCAGACTTTTGTGAACAAGTTTTGAAGCATGGGAAACCATGAGTGCCTGGTACTTCTGAAAAAAAAGGCCAACATGAATCCAATAACAGCCATAATAAAATGTTTCTTAAATGGTATTTTACCAGCATTTTTGACAAAATATTTTCCTCAGGCAGCACATCTACCCAAGAACAACCCTGAATTCTGGACTTTTGTGGGCTGGATTCGTAAGTGCATTAAAAAAAAAAAAAGAAAACAGGAAAAGTTTCTCTGGTGCCTAAATCAGTTCTAATATCTACACTTATCCATAAATATATCTTAGACGGCACTCCATTGCAATTACTGCTTGAGCATTCACAAATATTTCTGAAAAAAGATTGTTTAAGGTAAACCTGTGGAAGCTGTACAGAAATTCACATGCTACTTTTGAAAGGATCGATATTTTTTGTTGACCCTTTCTAGTAATTGAGTGATAGGGCATTTCCCTGCGAGGTTAGCAGGCTCGGGTTCAGACACCTACCCTACATTATTTGGACCTGCATTATTTATTTATTGAATCTAGGCTTAGGTAGATTTTTTCGGAGTAAGTGCCAGACTGACTGTATCCAAGAGATTCAAGATGCTTCAGACCTATCTCGTGGTTGCTCTGGTTAACTTATTTGCTCTACTGAAGAACTATTTATAGGAAGTGAAATATGTGCAAAGTGGAAAACAAAATGAAACTAACACAGTATTGCTCTGTAAGCAAAAACTTGTAGTGGACTTAGGCTTATCACAAATGCCATGATGGGCAGGACAGAACAGTCCTTGGAACTGACATGGTTTGGTACATTTTTTCCAGAAAAATTGCTATACTAAGCCTGTGCTCAACAGTAGTGTTGTTTTGCTTTCCTCACAGTTGAGGCAACTGTCAGAAGTAGTATTGCAACTTGCTTGATACATTCACGTGGCAATTCTCAGGCTAGAATATTCATTCTTATTAACTTCTACAATTAGTCATGGCCCACGGGAATTGTTGGAGGACATGCAACACTGCACAGTTCAGCATTATAAAAAACCCCACATGTAGATGAAGCTGTCAGTTTGTCTGCAGTCATATTTTCTGTTCTCTCTTTTCCATGATATTGCTTAAGAAAGTGTAAGTTCCTAGGAGGTCTTTTTTGGTAGGCATTTTTTGAAAGGTGTTTTGATAGATATATCTCTGTGGAAATTTACTTCTGGGGTTGACTGGACATGCATATGAGTATCATATTAAACACAGAAATATATAAAAGACAAATCAGGTTCTCATAAGGGTGAGAGTTTTCAAAAGGCAGAAATAAAAACATTACTTTGCACTAATAATATTCTATAGCTGGAAAAGAAATAAGAAATTTTAGCATAGATTAAATTAATATACTGTGATTAAAATTGTTTTGTTAAAGGATATTTGGGATAGGTTTTACTATGAATGTACCAGAGAGAGGTTTCATTTACCTGTGATCAGATTTTGAATATGAACTGAGATCTCTTTAGCAACAATTACACCAGGAATCACAATTATTAGAGATTTTGACTTCTTAATAGCAGATTAGAGATGGAAAGCTAAGCAAAGGCCAACTCCAGATACAGCATAGGTATTATACATGAGAAAAGTCTTGTTCCAAAGTCAACATGGAGTTTTGTGTTTTAGACTGCGTGATCACAGACAATGTGGAGGGAATGGATAAAATACACCTGATTTCAGTCCTCCCACAGTTTTAGCATGCTCCCTTTAAGCTGTATCAAATTTGTAGGAAATGCATTAGAGTTAGGGCAGTTTCTAATTTTCACATAAAGAGCATTTGCAGTGAAGCAGCTGACTTGATTTCTGTCTCTGACAGCAGTTGATAGCAGATGTCTAGAGAAGAGTGCAGGAACAAGGTAGTAACATACTCTGTTCCCAGGGCCTCCCAGAGTGTCACAGTTCAGATAGTCCCTAAGGCAGGGCTAGTGTCTAGTGGTTCAAGAGATACTGGAACATTTTTCTTTAATGAATTTATCCATTCACTTTTTGAGTCTGAATGGGTTTACTATCTACCATATCCTATTACAAAATTCCTCAGCTGACCCACACATAAAGTAAATTCTTTGTTTCATTTGAGCCCCCTAACTTCTTGTACTTAAAAAGGTGGTGGACAGATTTTTTATTTGTCATCTTTCTAACATTTATGATACTGTAGAGTTTTCATATCTCCCCTAGGTTCATCTTTTCAGGTTGAAATTGATTGGGTTGAAATTGCCCTGCTCTAGTTGTTCACCTGTGTGGAATAGAAACTATTCCAGAACTTTGATCATGCTTTAGCACTTCAGTGTTTTTTCTAATTGTGTCATTATGTAATTAAAAAATAGGAAGCAAGGAAGTCATATGGAAGGAAGGAAGGAAGTCTGTATGGAAGTCCAGAAGTCAGGAAGGAAGAAAGGAAGGAAGGATGGAATTTTTGAAAATATATTAACAACCTGTAAAATAAAAGGAAGTACTTCTTTTAACTGTGATGTATTGATTTAGTTATGAGCTGCATGCCTTTTACTTCCAGGTAGCTGCATTCATGGGATATTTTAAAAAATAATTCAGTGGGCACTAGCCATAGAGAATGCATTCCCGAGAATTCAAGAAGTGACTGCCAACACCTCTGTCTCTGCAACATAATCTAAATACAGGCTACATGAGAAAGGAAATTGTATAGGGTACTACTGTTATGCCACTTTGAGCCGCTGGAGATGTCTTTCATGTTCTTTTGTAAGTTTTTCCTTTTCATTATAGCACTTTGGTTATTCTTTTTAATAGATTATATAATCATAATTGACTATTATAATTTGGAGTACCAGCCTTGTAGATGAAAGGTACACATTTGTTACACTATAATTAGATTGTACATTCTCCTTTTAAGAGTTTTCCTTTAATGGCAATTTGCCTGAAGGTTCTCATTTTAATTTAGTTTGGGTGAAACTGAGGGAACTGAAGGATTGCTGTATAAAGAATTGGGGTTTTTGTGTGTGTGACTTGTATCCTTTTCAATTGTTTGGGTTTTGTTAATCAGAGATCTCTTTAATGCCATGGGTTTTAATACTTTCACAGTCTATGAAACTACCATTCTCCCTTTAGCAGTTATTTGGATTTCAAGACAGAGACAAGCTTCCTGCCAGTTGCCAACTGCTGCTGCCTTTGTGACAGCAGTGAGAAAGCATTGCAATAAAAAGCAAATTGTGTTTCTGCTACTGAAAAACCTGAAAGAATTCAAAGGTAAAGAACTACGACTTTTAAACTGGCCCTATTACTGCTATGACTCATAGAGGAGCATAACCGCTTGCCTGAAGTGGTAGGTTAGTTTGTATTCCAGGTACTTTGGAATCTTACAAAGGCAATAGGGGTGAGTTAGCCATGCATTCTTGAAGAAGATCAGAAAATTACATACACAGACTGCTTACTGTATGGCAAAACACATATAGAGGCCTTCTCTTTTCATGGGGCTGAATGGTAGAAGAGTAAACTTCAGGATCGTGAAACACAATCTTCAGCCATTATAGACACCTGTCACATCATTTTTTTCAAAGAAATAATCAAACTCCACCTGCTTCTACATGTTAGGAACTTTCTAATTTCCAGGCTTTACTTATACTCGTTCACCCCAGAATTTCCTTTTATTTTTTAAACTCGGTTCTATTTCTTTACCAATTACCACTTTATGTATACATCTGTCATGTTGCCTTTGACTTTGTTTTCATCTTTTTCTAACAGTGCATTTTCTTAAATCCTCATTCTTGTCATGATTGCTTTTCTACTATACTACACTTTTGTTGTGTTTATAATACTGATAAACCTTAATTTCATAAATTCCTCTGGTGCTTAGGACATCTGATCTTTTCGATAGTCCTCTTCTATCTCTCCCCTTGATGTATTTCTTCAAGTATGTGCCTTTTTTCATCGTCATAATTTCTCACATATCCACTGTCTACAGACTTTGATTTCACTGCACCTTTGAATAGTAGTTTCATTTGTTTTCATGTGAAAGATGATAAAAGGATTCTTGACCCTTCTCTTCCTCAGGACATCTTTCAGCCATCTAATACATTTTCATATGAACTGCAGCAGCATCTCCAGTTCCTGTATTCTTTTCACATGAACTCTACTAGGTGGCACTCCAGGCATAGATAGCTCCCATCAGGAGCTATTTTAGAATAATGTGCTTTGCATTTAGGCATCTCCCCTTCGTCATTCTTTAAATATCCTATGCTGTTGCAGTTGGATATTACCCTCCTCTACCAGCTGAAATGCAGAAGTAAAGAAGATAATTTTGCCCAAATTGAAGTCAAAGCAAAACTGTCTTGGCATAATTTCCTTTGAAGAGAACTCATTGAGATGCAAGATCAAAGACTGGAATTGTTTTTATTTGTATGCAAATGGGCAAATAACCTATTAATCATCCAATATGCAAACACACCTTTTTTTCTCGCCGCTGGAAAATTAGGACTAGAGGAGGTATGTGTCCAAAGTGAATCCAGTGCTAAGTCTGGTATTTGGGAATTTATGAGTCATTGTCTCATTAATTCAATTAGATTATTAGGTTCGTCATAGGCAGTATCTATCCAGAAATATGCATGTGTGTATTCACACATACGGAAAGACTGATAATGGGATTCTTCCTATTGTTATCACTCTGGAGTGTTACATGACTTCCTTTGTCTCAGTACCTTACAATAAGCTTGTATTGAAAGGGAGAGTCCACTTTGCTTGTTTCACATGGTAGAGTTAGTCATCATGAAAATAACTTCCAGCATTACTCTGGAGTCTCATACCAAATGGAATTTAAGCCATAACCTGGAAAGCCAAATTTATACAATAATTGCAAAACATTCTGCAATTGATTCTGAACTCCTTTGGTTTTGACATTATAATATGGTCTTCATAACACAATATTGTCTTTATCACACCTATTGGTCCCCTTGCTCTTTTAATTCATTTTAGTGGTGTTCATTTGAAAACACAAGAAGAAGTTGCACAGAAGATAATTTTAAAAGAAAATGTGCATAATAAAGTCTAATATGGTACCTGTGGCAATTTCACATTGGAAAATATGATGCAGGGTAGTACCAACCATCCTTTAGAGAAACATCTCATAATGATTAACTAAGACTTTAATTCATATGAAAGAAACGTAAAAATTAACTAAGTACATGCAGCATTCTAACCCTGAGATTGCTTATATTTTTGAAATTTGGCTATTTTCTTAAGCTTTCCTCTAGAGATTGATGAGATCATTATCAGCTGCTCATAAGGGAAAGGAGAACATTAACAGGACAAAGTAGTCTCCCATCTATGGGGCACTGAATCAAACTGAATTGTTTAAATTCTTTTGGAAGTTAATAAGCCAGCAGGAAAAGCCCATCTTGAAGACCTAATGTCTCCAAAACAATCACTTGGTGTCCCCAACAGCTGATACACAATCCACGAGTGTCTTTGTTGTTCTATTCCTTTCCCCAGGAACATGACCATGGCTGTCCTGAGAATCTTTCTCAATAAAACATAAAGAAAAACTAGAACATAGATAACACATTCTACTAGCGACAGAGGTAATATACAATATTTACAATTTAATCTGTTTGATTTGCTGTGACTACTTGTCTCCAGTGAGGATTTAGCTACTGGGTTTCACACTTGGGTCAATGCAATTCTTTCTTTCTGACATTGAATTGGAAAGGCATTCAGAAATTCCACCTGTGCAAGACAAAACAATACAAATCTCCTGGGAGCATACCAGGCGCTGTTCTCCATATTCCTTACAGGCCCTCCAAAATAAAAGCATTGCTAATCCAGCAACCTGTTCTCTATTCTCACCCTAGGAAAAAACTGCTCTCTATGGAAGCCCGAGGGCTGCAGTACTTTACTGTGAAGCACTCGGGAGCTGAGATCAGACTGTTCTTGGCAGCGGGCCCTATGTTATGTTACTTTGTGCCAGAGCTGATTAGAATGAGTCTGATCCCAATCAATTTCAGATCACAATGCCGAACTCGATCTTTCTGCCAAGCCCTTCAATAGGTAACAAAGATAGAGAAACTTTCAAAGGTACAGATCATCCAGTAAAGTCACTTGACCTCAGAAGAGCAGAGGTTTTTTACATACAAACTGAGGCAAATCTCATACAGGGTATCAGAAGATGTTTGTTGAAGAACTCAGCAGGAGCCATACTGAGGCTATTAAAAATGCAGATTTAATTTCCAAAATAGTTCCAGAGAGACTTTTGTTTTTCACATAGCCACAACTGAAGAGGAAAAGGGCGTTTGCTAAGGGTGACCTCTGCTAAGATAGCTTTCAAATGTGAGTAGGATATGCTCCTGGCAGATGGAAGAACTAGTCCTTTATGCAGGCCTGCTTCGATTTTGAACGCTGATGTCACACACAGGTGAATACCCTTTTTGCATTCTGAGAAAAAAACCCCAACACTTCTATTTCCAGTCACCCTAAATTAAGACTCTTTTCTAACTTCTCAACTCAGCTACCGTAGTGAAAAGAATCAATTATTTTTACTACCCAAATCTCAATTTTGTGACTGCTGCCTAGATAATATGCTGATGGATACATTAGTAATAGCTATGTGTTGTCCCACTGGGGACTCCTTTATACTGGGAAATGCTCCTCGGAGGAGCAGCAGTTGATACCCAGAATCCAGCCATAACATTTATAAATACAACCTGAAAATATAGTTGAGACTGAATTTTGTACATTGCGCATGCAGATTAGCAGGAGGAGAGAAGAGTTTACGAGAAATCTCCTCTTACCAAGAGATCTCACCAGAAGAAAGGAGAAAATATCCCCCCAACCTCCAAATGATACAGGCCCTGAAGGATTGATATGCGCTCTGTTTTACATGATTGTAGATTTTTAGACTTTTTAAGAACTAATTCCAGGGCAGAGGTGACTGATTTGCAAATACTCTTAAAGACATGATCATTAGCTGTATATTAGTGGAGCTCAAAATAGAGTTTAATGAGCCAGGAAGAAAGATAAATTGCTGAGTTCAGCTTAAAGACTATAGTAGCTATAGCAAGTATCTGTTTGAAACATTTGTCATTAATTAGGCATCGTCAGTTACCTCCTGGATGAAGGCAAAGCCATCTTGGGCATCGTAAAATCCATGAACTGCAGTATATGTCTCCAGAATTTGATAATCCAAATTAATCAACTGGGCAAAACTCTCTTCCAAACCATTAGAGCTATTGATTCATCTGAATCTATAACACATTATTAAATTTTCATTCTTAGTAAAGATAGTTGATTTATATTAAGGGGGAAAAAAGAGGAAAGATTGTGTATAGCAAGCAGTTGGGTAGAAGAATATCCAATAAAGAAAGTCTCTTAGCACACAGGGAGAAGCAGAAAGAGTACAATTCCATCCGGTATTGCATAGGATTTCCCTGATTTTGTGAAATATTTGGTCTCTGCATTGGTGTCTACATCAGCACACCTTTCAAGAGGCAGGAAGGAGCCAGTTACTTGTCTCTCAGAGGCAATACACCCCAATTTTCATCTGCCTCACAAGGACAGGTAAATTATTTAAATTCAACTTCTTGAGATAAACCCCTATTATTTGTAGGAGCATAGCCAGGGAAAATGGTTAAAACAAACAGATAAAAAAGTTCACCTGCATGCAAGCTTCCCTAGTTAGACTTCCCTGATTCTGGTCACTCCTTACTATGGCATGGAATAAAGGGAAAACTCTTCTCACCATGACTTCTCTCTGAACACCCTCTTAAGACCTCTTCCACTTGGGATGTAAAAATACAAAACTAGAATCACTTACATATTCAATATAACAAATTACAGTTGTCCGAATGTACGTAATGTCTTCTAGGTCCCCCAGACATCAGTAGTTGTCAGAGTGGCACATGACCAGTGGAATGGCTTTTTTGCTTACCTTGTGCAAAAGGCTGTCTGCTCATGACCAGAGGATGTGGCCTCCAGGAACGTTCTCTTGCAGTCAGAACTTCTGTGGGACTGCTCTGATCAGTGTGAAGCCAAAGTACTGGACGTTTTGTTGGGTATGAAGCCTTCAGATGGTACAGAACCAACACAGGAACATCCAGGCCATCAAGTATTCCTGTGGCTTATTCTGTCGGGGTGGAACAGGGTAAAACCTAGCAGCAGCATGGTGTGCCAGTTCCCCTTGGCTGTGCCAGACATACCTCAGCTGCAGCCGACAACCTGGCACAGGGGCTCAATTAATCAAGAGAGGTTATATAACAAGCACAGAATTCCAGCCAGAAAAATTCAAACGTATCTGCACACAAAACCCTCATTGTCCAGTCTGGTCACTTCTGCTCTGCACCAGCTGCTTCTCTGAACAGTTTTTCAGCTTATCCTCAAACGTATCTGTCCTTGATCATTTAATCAGTATTTAAAGTTCTGTCTGTAATGTTATTGATCCCACTTGTGCCTCCAGCACGTGTTTCCAATGGAAAATCCAGCAGAGAGGAAAAGTGCAGAATACCTTTTATCATCTGCAAGAAGAAAAAGATGCATTTTTCTCCTTTCTGATTTTATAGTTTGTTGTATAATAGCAATAATCTCTTTTGCTTTCATATACTTGCAATAAATGGCTTTTGAGATCGATGGAATGTCTGAGCTTCACTTTGACTATTAATCATTCTTAGTAGCATTTTATTGCTTCATATATTACAAATAACAGAAATTATTCCTTAAACCTACCCTGATAGCTGAGGACTGCAAATTTCAAACCTAACTCTGAGAGACAGATTCACTGATGGCAATCCCTGTGCTGTCTTTTATAAGAGTAAGTAATAATAACAGCCTTCCACCTGCAGGTTTCAACCCCCACTATACAATGCATTAAGGAAAAATGAACTTTGCTTTTCTGTTTGAAGGAGGGGAGAAGGTGAGTGTGTGGGTAAGAAATATCTGTGAAGATCTCTCACCATTTTTTTTCCTCGTTATCTGAGAAAGCAATATTTGTAACCTGGCAGAATTTGTAATACCTTCCCCTGGTGCCATCCTGCTAACAAAGCTCCTTGGGAGCCTATCCCCTGGCTGCAGCTACAGGAACATGCACTGACTGCCCTGGGAGAGAAGCAGTGTTGCTGTTCTCAGTCAACATCAGCAAGACTGGAGTGAAACAAATATTCACTCAACAAACTTGCTCCACATGTTTCCTAATTTAACCAGTTTTCAGTCCCTCTCTTTGCTCACTATCCTCCTTCTGCCTAGGGTCTAATCATGGCTTTTTGGGTGACTGTGAAATAAAAATGAACAGCAGCATCAAAGAAACGAAATTCCCTAAAAGTTCAGTTTGGGAAAATATGTTCTAACCCTGAGAATAATCGTATTTGTCTTTCACAAAGAAAGAATTACCATAAACTTGAGCACAGTGTGCTATTCTCTTCTATTAGAGTCTTCTGCATTGACACGTATCTGCCTCTTGGATGCCTCTGCTTTGATCATCCACCATCCTTTATTCCAATAAAAATACAGAACCTATTTCTCAGTTCAGTGAAATTCCATATTTGTTTACTCAGGTGATGACATCAATATAATTTCTTTGCCTCCACGGGGGATTTGCCAAATCTAGTAAGAAACCATCATTGTGACTCCCATGGCAATGCCCTCTTTTGAGGCATCGTGAGCAGTCAGTTACTAAAGAGCAACCAGGGCATTCTCACAACATGGCACAAAACATCTCTCTATTGCCATAGGCTGGGTGAGGTCCAGCTGTGTGCGAATCCTGGCTCTCTAGGGATAGATGTTGTTGGGAGCTCAGAGAAAGAACCCAGGACATCTTGTTTCTCCCATGCACTGCATCAGGGTAAGGGCAGATGGCCAATAGATCTGAATGCCAGGTCCACCAGCAGCACTGACAGTAGGAACATACTGGGTGTGCACACTGGTGTCAGTTTGACAGCACTGCAAACATATACCGCCCAATTCTAAAGACTTGTGGTGAAATAATATGAAAATGGGATGTTCACTCACCTACTTTTCTGCAAATTACAGAAAGCCAAAAAGAAATTGGGCTGGAATATCACAAGTCTTTTGTTTGGGCCTCAGCCAGCATGAAAAAAACCAGGGGGAAAGCAGCTTTAATTGATTTGACAGCATTTTCATAACAGTCTTGGTAACTGGCTGGGGTTTTTGTTTGTTTGTTTGATAACTAAAGGACAGACGTCAATTTCTTCTGCCATGTCCACTCTAGGTACTTTACTTTCCAGTGTTACATTATCTCCAACATTGCATCATGGCTTTAAACCTTTATCCAGATTAGCTACCTCAAAACCCAGTTTATTTTAATGTTTTCTGCAATTTAATAACGATCCATCCCGCTGAGCCTAATTCTGCAGGCAAAATAGGTCCATACTATTAATGACAGCAATTTTATGTTATTGTAACACACAGTGGCAACAGGCACTGTATGAAAAGAACAGCTGAAAAAAGTCTGCTTTAAAACTTCCCTGTTTTTCGACAAATCCTTTGTTATATTGCATTTCCATTAGCCTTACATAAGACATCCTGCCAGCCTCTAAATTACCTATGTCTTAACAGTGCCTTTGTATTCTATGGATTACTTCCCTTTGAATACTAGGAACCATATTTTAATAAGGGAAGTAGAGATGATTTGCTCTTTATTCTCTGTCTTGACAGAAGAGGATCAGAAAGGGAGAACTGGTTTCTGTTCCTTATGCATCACTGGCCAAATTGTTTCCACATTTCCAGTCTAATCTAAATTACACTTGTGTGACTCCAGACCATGACAGAAGAGATGCAAGACTGAAACTGAGAGAGCTCTTGTAGCTTGCTCTTGAAAGTTTCAAAAAGTAATACTGAGCTCCTCCAGCCTCCCTTACTCTCCTGCCCTCTTTTCCCAAAGACATTTGTTAGGGATGTAGGAGGTAGTTGTTCATACAGCCCAACAAGGTCTTGCCAGGCCTCCTCAGGACTGGGTTAAGTGCAGATCCTCCCTATATCCAATGAATGCATATTAATCATATTAATGAAATAATATTTTACCTCCAGCTACTTGAGGAGGAATATGAGGTCTCTTGCCTAAATATAAAAACTGATGACCCATCTCAAATCAGAGATCCAGTTAATTCAGTTATTCTGTTTCTGCCACTGGTCTATAGCATATGCTTAAATAAGACTATATGAACACAGCATGTACAGAGTGATCCTTCCTCACTTTTAGAAACCAGCGTTTTACTGTGATTACAAAAAGACCCTTGCTAACAAGTGAAGAGAGAACAGGAGTCTGGAAAGATGAGTTCTCCAAATGACTCTTCCCTTGAATTGCTTTGTGCCCTCAGGCAATTCACAAAGGTTGTGACTCATTTACCAAGTCAGTACGAAAATATTCGTCAGACTTTGCAAGTTGGTAGGGTCTCAGTGCCCTTCTAAAGCTGTGTGTCACTGCAGCATAGCTTGTGATACAGCAGCTATAGAATCTGCTACTGCCAATAAGGGAAAAATGTGCCTTAGGAATGCTCTTACATCTTGAAAAACAAATAGACAAATGAGGTTGTAAACTTAGATACAGGGAAATTTGCACAGAGTAGAAATGACAAATTAGAGCTATGTGATCATATTAAAGTAACTTTTTTCATTTATATTTTAGTAAAAATAACAGAAGAGCTAATGGGCAGAGAACAGTAGAAGAAGCACCTTTCAAACAAATGTTCAACAAGAATTAGAAGTCCCATAACATAGACAAGGAAACTAGTTTTGCATTCATTTGAAAGACAAAGATTTTCCTCAGGACTTGTTATGTCCAAAATTCTTTACAGCATCCAAGGCGAGTATGCTATAAATTCTTTCTTACAAAAATTACAAGATTTATGACTTTTTCTTTATTTGAAAATTGATTTCAGAAACCTCTAAGGTATACCACAGTTAGGTTTTGGGAGCATTATTTATCATTTTTCTATTTTGGAGATGGTATTGTGAATCCATCAGTATGCCCTCTTGTTTCACAGTAGTTCCCCAACATATTTTTCAAAGAGTTTTACAAAATTAGAAAAGAGAAATACAGTTCTACAGAAAAAAACTGCACCTTGTGCTATCTCTCTTAATTTCTATTTATTCTTCTATCTACAGGAAAAATAATAAAAATGAAGAAAATTAATTTATTCAGTGAATTGCACTTATAAGTGGAAAAGTATGCATGAGTTTCTTTACGATATTCCAACAAATTGCATATTATCCATCAATAATATTATCCAGTCATGTGGAATATTAAATAATAGGTTGGCTGCTTTCCATGAATTTCATCAAAATTTCCTTTTATACTTAAAAAAGTCTTACAACTTCAGTGAGAAAAAGGTCAATCAGAAAAGTCGAATCATTTTCTTCACTATGTCAGACAGAGCAGAGATTTTGGGTATCTTACATAATGGAGTTCTGTCTTGCTTCATTTGATAGGCTCTCCTCTTCTGCTTTGTCTGCTCTACGGTGATAAATTTTCCTCTAAAAACTTCCAAGCATCCTTCAGATTATGAAAAATGTATTTTGTTCATTATAAAACTGTAATTTATCTAGTGACAAATTGTCACACAACCCTCAATACATGTGTAGACTGGTATGTTTCTCTCATTCTTTAGAGTGTCATGATCAAAGCTTATAACCACTGTGTCTGCTTTTGCTCAGAAAATGTAAGAATTAATAGTAAAAATTAATTTTTTATAAAGGTTTCCCTTCAACATCACCTGCCATATAAAGGTATATGCAAGGGATTTTTGGAAAACATTGCTTGATCAGCAGCAAGGAAATTGCTTCCTATCAAAACCAGAGTGTTACTATATGGCAACAACCTCATCAGATGGGTTTGCCTGTACAGAAAAGCTGACCCAAAAATTTCTTTTCCAAAATATATTTTTCTAAAAAAGCTATTTTCCAAAGTAACAGTTTGCTTTTTGAGTGCAGTTTCAGAGGGAATGCATTCCAATCAATTTTGTTGCATAAACTTCTCTGTGAAGAACAGGACATGAAATTTACTCTTTGCCTCAGTCTTTTAAGAGCAGCATGAAAGTCCCTTAATAAAATGGCTGGCATCACAAGCAGCTGTGGCACGTGATCTGCCTCCATCCACAGTAAATCATCAAGCATCATATTACATAGTCATAACAGATACTTCCCAGAATATCCTTTCTTAGCCCAATGGACTCATATGCCTTTAGTGATCTATTAGAAACTAGGGAATTCCACCTGCAAATCCGTTCTCTAAGTGTATTTTCATTAGTTTGCTCAGTGCAAGGGAAATAGTAACAGTCAAGTTAAAGAGAATGTTCTTATGGTTGTCAGGAAAGTGGTGCAGATCACCAGTAACCAAAGTCAGAAAATAAATTCTGCTGTGTCAGGCAAACTATTTCATTACTGGGACTCTAAAAGCAAAAGACCAATACAGCAGAAGAATGCTCTAAAACAACATCAGCATAACTGGTAAAAATCTAGAAGGATATAACAAGAATGTCTGACATACAAAGCTGCATAAACTCAGTGCAGTTGCCAGCTGTTTCATGCCAACATCTGTACCAGTAGTGGATTATCAATACCATTCTTTTTTTTTTATTTAAAAAACCAAACCCCCAAAACAAACAAACAAAAAACCAACAAACCCAATTCTAGATTAATTTCTTAAATTTACTTCACAGACTCATACCTGTTTTCCCAAAGCTATGAATTTACTTAGAATAGGAACAGACCTAGGCAAACGGGAGAGAGTTTGACAGAGACATTTTTCTAACTTATGCTTATGCCAAAAACTATCCCTCTTTCTTCCAGTTTGTGGTAAGGGATTAAAAATGCCTACTCATCATTCCTACAGCACTCTGAGAAGTACAAAAGCCAGATAAATATTACATTTCATTTTGAATAATGTTCCAAAAGTAATTCTTGTTTTATCGTGCACATGGCTGTTTACCTGCACAGGTCTGTGTATCTGGGAACGAAACTGAACATTTGGCTGGACTCAATGATCTCAAAGGTTTTTTCCAGCCTAGTTGATTCTATGATTCAGTGATTATAGGACAGGAGAAGTGCTCTTTGGTTGAATTGTGTCATAAAGTGCTGCATTATATATTACATTGCTTCATACTATGGGAAATGGCCAACAGCATTGAAACATAGCTTTCATTAACATCTAACAATATTAATTACAATGAGTGCTATGCTCTGCTCCCATCAGTTATGTAACCATAATGTGGTCAGTAAAACTAAGTTTGAGTTATTCATCAGAAAATCAGGGCTACCAGCCTCCTCAGATACCCAGTGGGTTACTTAAAATCAGAGTTGAGTTTCCTGATACCGTTCAGGTGCTTAGGAGTGACTTGAATACAGTAGTGCTTCCATCAAAGAGGAGTGTGTGCTGCATTGGAAGTTGCTCCTTCATCTTTATGGAGCAACGATGTCAATAATTGTCACAGAGCTCTATAACAGACTCTGCTGCCCCTCACGGATTTTCAATCTTTTTACATTTTAAGATAAATCATATTCCTGGTAATATGTAAAATGTTACCTTTAGACCAGGTTTTGAGAACATCACAAGTGAGGAATTGCAGGACAATAGAACAGAATTTGCAAGGAAAACCTTTCACAAAAAATCCCCTCCGAAAGGGAAGAATTAAACATTTCAGTCCTGGTGAAGCAGAAGTCCTGGATTGCATCCAGCAACCAACCTGAGCAGAAAATCTGCAGCTTAATTCCTTTACTTAAAGGGAAGGAGCTTTCCCACTCCAGGCTCCCTCCCTCCCAGGGGAGCCCAGTGCCAGAGCATTATCTCCTGCAGTAGAGGACACCATTTCACACATCATCACCTCCCTGGCCACGGATAGTAAGACAGCCCCACTTTCATCAAGCCCTGGCTGTTCCCCAAATACAGAAGAGGGGTTGCATTACAGAGTAGATGCAGTGCCATGCATGCCAAGGATGACAAATTACCAAGACTTAATGAAGTAATACCAACCACCACAACAATAAAAGGATCAAATAGAATTCATGCGTTAAAGGGATGCCAGTGTATTGATTGACCTGAGTTTTGTTGTGCACAAGCACCCTGAAACTCCCATCCTGCTCCTCCTGCTGGCGTTTACCTGCCCACCGCAGCTGTAACCTGGGATAATAAGCAAACTGCCACTCAATCCTCATCAAATCTCTAAGCTCAGCCATCTGTATGTTCTGAGCCCAGAGTGCATGGCTGGGCTCTGAATTTCCTGGAACTTAATCAGATGATTCTGAGTAAAAGTGAGACACAGGCACATGGAAATGCAGGGGGAAAATGCATTTATAAAGGTTGTTAAATGATTTATGTCACGCTGGTTGTTTTAATGCTTAACTTAGTGCATCTAGGGAACTATTTAATTAAGTTTTCTCTGAAAGATCCCAACTATTAGCATGTTATAACAGGATTGGGAAATGTAACTATAGTCTCAGTTGAGGTTTTAATATAAATATGTAATATTGACCTGCCTGCCTCCAAGTAAGACACTAAGGAATGAATTTATAATTGTCTTTGCAAAAAAAAAAATCAGCATAAAAATTCTGGAGGACTAGAAATTAAGATTTGTTGAACAAATATTCCTCATGACCCACTTTTGACCCAGTCAGTCATTATTTGGAACCTTCATATAAATTTGATTAGGAAACATCAATCAAATTATTCCTTTGTGCTATCATGTTTATTTATTAAGAATAGTGAAAAAGTCATGTTTCCTGGAACAGGACAGTAATTAAGTTACACCAAAATTTGGGATTCTCCTCTTCCAATTCTGAGAAGCAGCACCAATGTTCTCTGTCTTCAGTTTTCTTTAAAGTCTTGCTATATGAACATTTTCTACTTTATCTTGGATTATTTCATGCTTTATCTTTGTTTCCCTTCCTGTTTTATCTGTACCTGTTCACAAAGATGTTGCTCAAACAAAACAACAGGCAGACCTCATGCCCATAGGCCAAACTTGCCATGAAATACCATGGTATTACTTACTTTTACTGTTTTATGTAAAAACCACAAGCACACATTCAGGTGCAAGGAATGGTGCAAATGAACCACGATAAAATTATGTGTAGTTGCATTGCATACACTTCACTCAAATTACATCACTATTAGATTATTCTCTTTTTATTAAACTCAAATCAGATTTGTGAATAAGAGTTGATAGATATTTTTGTGCTATTTTTGCAATGATAAATTTTAAAGAGATCACAGACCTTATGAAATCCTTGCAGTTCTGAGCTGGGCAGCACTTAGGTTTGGTCAGCATGACAGCAAACTGTCTTCATTGCCTTAACATCCAGGCTATCTTGCAAAAATCTTTACTGCTCATGGTAAATATGACAATCTTCCCCATCTGTCTGGAGAAGCTAAAGGAAGAGGCTTTTTTAATCCTGAAAGCTAAAAAAAAATATCCAAGAGGTTGAAAAGAACAAAATTATTCCATTAGTATATATCCCTAATCATCCTTGACCTTGACTTCAGCCAATTTATATTACTCAAGTAGCAGTTGTCCATTTATATTTATACAAAAACCCAATTGCTGCGAGTAAAAGATATAAATAATCTATTCATACATACACACAAAGTTATAAATACATCTATTGGTAATTTAAATGGACTAGGTTATGCATACTATCCCCCAGCTCAGTTCTGAAGTCTGAGTTTGATTTGTCCATTGACAGAGAATGTGTGTGTCATGCATGTGGCTATTTCAGCCTTTGGGAATGATTCCAGTAAGGTAATCACTTGGGAAAGGTGTGATTTACCAGAGGACTCTTTGTGCATTAGTTCAAAGGTCTATTAGCAAATACCCAGGAAAATTGCAGCTTTGGAGGGACAATAACATAGAGGATTATAAAATGCTGTAATTCAAGGCACACAACTACTTGAAGACATGAAGTGTTCCTTTTCTAAGCACCATTAGCAGAATTAGAGTCATAAAATGGCCTTATTTTAGAATCTGATCCATCTGGCCAACCTTTTTTAATTAGTAAGTATGTTACATAATAAATAAAACTCCCCATTACCTTCAAGAAAGGGCTTGCTAAGATCTGAAAATCGTGATTTAACAAATTTCATTATGGTTATGATATATCAGAGAGAAAAAGTTATAAAATACATCTGAGACATCAATTGCATCCCACCTCTGTAGGCCAGATATGGGATACAAATTTCCAGAGGTGCAAGTGGGATGTTGAAGGATCTCTCATTAATGGCATTTGTGTGAAAAATCTAAAATTATATTTCTGGGGAAAATAAAAAGATAAAAACCCAGCTTTGCATGAAAAACAATCTAATTGAAACATTTTATTCAGTCATTCTCACAGAAGTTGCAGGTTGAATTTCTTTAATTACTAGAATTCCTGCTTCTGAAGGGCTTGTGTCTCAGAAATATGGAAGGTTGCCTCCCTGCTTTTAAAAAAGACACAGCTGTGTGTTTCACTGCAAAATGCATTAAAGCACAAGAGAAGTATCATTCCTTTAGTCTTGCAATGTGTTAAGCATACCCCAGGTATGTAACAAATAATAAATAAAATAACAGTGTAAGTGTGGCTGGGATTAGAATACTATTACCATACTCTGGAGTCTCTGCCATGCTCTTTCATCTCACTCTTGACAGCCCACTTGCCAGTTCACATCATAGTTTAAGAAAGATCTGCCAGAACATCAGTTACACATGAGAACAAGAAACCCAGGATCTATTTTTTATTAACGTGCTCTTTGCATTGGTGAAGACCTTTGAATACAGCTTGTGAGTACTGACCAGTGCAGAAAAGGAGTGCAATGTCTAACATTCCCTTCCCATGAATTCTTAATCTGTCTTCTGAAGGAACTGGCAAAATACATATTCTCAAATTTTCCCTGCCCTTTATCTGCTTTAATCCTTCGCTTGTGTATGACTATACTGCAAATGTTAGAAAAGCCTGGAGAGGAGGTCTGCCTCTAACCACAATTATCCAGGATGTAGCAATTTGGCACATACAGGAAGACGAATGCAAACTATGTAATAAATCCTGGAACTCACCCCAGCATGGCACTTATGGAGTTAAACACAGTCCCAAGTGCTGTGATTGCTCCACCTTTATATTTTATCTGACAGTTCTCTTTCTCTCCCTGGATTGTCATGTAGCCCTTTTGCTCTGTCTGTTCACATTACACAGTAACTCCTCTGGTGTCTCTTTCAATTTTTTCCATGCAAATGCATTCCCTGTCACACATTAAAATTTGTGCACAGAAGACTTCCTTAGGCTCACTGTTGCTTTGGCACACCTACCTTTATTAAAAAATACTTAATACTAAAATATACAGATTAATAAATATCTGGCCAAAATATCAGGAGCATCTACAGAAGTTGATTTTCACCATATATGTCTTAATAGACAGCCAGCATACAATTTCCCTGTGGAGGACTACTGAATTCTTCCATGGCTGAACTGGTTTCAGTGTTTGTATCAGCAAGCGGAGGAACATCCAGCAACAGAAACTGATGGTGACAAAGGCTTTGCTAAGGAAATAGATTCAGATTTGTGAGAAAAGACCATACCTGTCCTCAGGCAGGGGAAGACAAAGAAAACATTACCCCTAGTACTGCAGGTTATATTGCTACATCCATAAAGACTTGGTGGATCTCTTAATGTCCAAGGAGAATTGGCAGGTAAGATTTGATATGAGGGCATTCAAGTTTCGCAACTGAGAAGTTAACATATCCCTGAATAACTCTTTAGTGCTCCTCCTCTTTCTCCAGATGACTTTGGATGTGATTTGAGCTGACACCCACAGTTGTGTGTTTGAACAGCTCTATTCAGTGCTAAGTTACAGTTTACACATCAGCTTCCCAGACCTAAAAATCATGAAACTCTAGATTGTTTGTCAGCCCATCCTGAGTTTTTACTTCATTATGAAATTTATTGAAAAAGAAATATTGAGCACTTTGTTTTCCCCTTTCAGATCTTTTAAATGTACAGAAAAACTTACTGAATAATATACATTCCTCCTAGAGGATTTCTATCTCTGTAGCAGCAATAGCTCATAAAACAGAAAAGCTTATTTTAAGAACTTTGCACAACTAAGTTCTCACTTGTTAATATATGGTTTTGTCATTTTTTATTTTAAAACACATAAAGGCAACATAAATGAAAACACCTATAAAAAGAACTCCATGATCTATACAACTTCCACAGAAAATTTAAACATTTAAAATGAATGAATTCTGAAAGGAACAGCTTTGAGTGTTATTGACTGAAAAAGCAGATGGTGCAAGGATACATTAGTGTCACAGAGCATTACCCTCATCCTTAGGAGTAGAGATGGCATTTCAATGATGCACTGGGATTTTTTTCAGTGCTTTCTAGGTGGTTCAAGTCATAAAACACAAAATCCCCCGTTTCTAATTGAAGTTGTGTACCAAAGAAATTAATGTATCTATGATTTACTCTTTGCATATAGATTGCTTCTCTAAGGGAAAAAATCAGCTTAAACCTGATAAGTCATTTAAATCTCACCTAAAAATTTAAAATAGGGTGTAAGAATGATTTAAATAATGCATGAACCTTAAGCTAGCCTTTGCAGAAGGGTAAATTCAGTTTCTTTAACCCTCACATACTAGAAATGTTTTCAATTATAAGGAGGATGAAGGTTTGGCACATGAAGAAGCCTATTTGTTTCTTTCAATTTACTGTCTTTCCAGAGGTCTGAATATTTTTCCATTGTATAGCCATGTGAAACACACTTATAAAAATAATTTTTAAGTATTTTAAAAACAATTTTTACAATAATCCAAACATAACATGTAAATCTGTGCCAGCTCCAGATTGCATTCTGTGAAAATTTGGTGCAATTAGAGAATCTGGTGGTTTTGAGATCTTACCGCTCTCTACAGCTCTCGGAAGAGAGGTTGTAGCAAGGGCTCTTCTCGAACGTAACAAGTGACAGGACAAGAGGAAATGGCCTCAAATTGTACCAGAGGAGGTTTAGATTAGAGATTAGAAATATTTCTTCACTGAAAGGGTGGCCAGGCGTTGGAGCAGGCTGCCCAGGGGAGGGGTGGAATCACCATTGCTGGAAGTGTTCATAAAATGTGGGCACTTGAGGACATGTTTCGGTGGTAACATGGTGGTGCTTGATGACCTTGGAGGTCTTTTGCAGGCTAAAGAGTTTATCATACTAAGGGTCACAGTGTCTTACCTTAGGCTGCATCATTCCCCAGCCCAGAAAGCAGCAGCAGGCAGGATGAGGCAGGGAGGCAGCCCCCTTCTCTCCCATCCCGCCAAAATTTTTACAAGAAAAACAAACTAGAAAGAAATACATGAACAAACCAATAAAAGAGATCCTATTCATCACAAAAATACATTTCATGAAAATAAAATTCTTTTTCTTAAGCACATTATTTTCAGTTTAGTTTACAACAGCCTCAGGACAAGATATTTTGCTAGACAGACCGCAGGAATATAAAATACCTTTTTCTGGCTTTACTCTGAGGTTGCCCTTGCCTCTTAAACCATTTCCCATCTTCTCAAACACACAGGAACAGACAAGTCTGTGTCACTGTGTGACTGTAATGGAACCAGGAAGCATTCCCACCCCAGTGTGACATTTTAATCTTCATTAATTTTAACCTACTTTAAAAGAAACTCCTCGGGACAAAATCCAGCTCTCAAAGTCTGTGTAAGTGTTCCCCAGGGTTTGCTACGCAGCCAGACATTGAACGTGTGTCTGGATGGCACCGCACGGAGAGCAGCTGTGCGCCAGCAGGATGGAGGAGCTAGGTGACCATGTGAGTCTGTCTGCTGCTTCCTGATCAAGGTTAAAATAATTTATACTAAACTGCCATCTGAGACTGGGCCTTGATCCAAGCATGCACACCAGTCTACAGTATCCTTTTGCTAAAGAAGATGCTGAGAGCGCAGGGCCTGGCCCTCAGCATTGTGTGCCTATGTCTAAATTTCTCGTGCATTTCAGTAGAGAAGGTGGCATGAAGACATGCCTGTGGCAGCACAATTGCCTTTGGAACTGGGGTGTACCTGCTCCAGGAACCCACTGATCACACCTCAGAAAGACAAACAGCACAGCTATTCCTTAAAAATAAACGGGAGATTCTGGAGCTCTCTCCAGACTGTCCAGCCTTTCTCTGCCCTGCACCATTTACCTTGTGATAATTTTGAACCATTCACACAGGAACTTCCATGAGACCATAGAGAAAAATCACTTGTCCCTGTATATCTGTCATCCTGTCTTTTGTATCACAACTGAGGGAACATACAGGAGCAATAGGGAGTTTTAATGTGGGATGCTATTAAAAAAAGAAAGAATTTATTTGCTTTAGCTCCAGAGGTTTTTTCTATTACTAATTTATTATTTTAAAAAAGAGAGAAATTAGCATCATTTTTAAATGACAATCCAACTTGAGTAAAACTGGTGAGAAACAGTAAACCGAAATTAGCCACAAGAGAGCTCATTGTGTTCAAAATGGCCAGTGGAGTCATTTACTTCGACAAAAGTACCAAATAACCACAGAAGTTTACAGACTTCAAATATGCTGTTGTTTATATATTACTATGCATTTACAAGAAGATGGCAAATGATGGTTCGACTTTAAATGTTTAAGTTGATAACACATGAAAATGTTATCAAATGAGAAAGGGTTCCTACAATACCTTAACTAGTGAGTGCAAGATGATTCACACTTGACATGGAGGGTCCATCTGCATATGGATAAAGGCATTACAGGCACCCACAGTGAGCACATTCGGATTCTCATCTCACTATTGTTCTGATGCATAGAACCAAAACAATCCCCTTCCAAGTAGCAAACATGCCTGCTTTGAATACTCCATTCAGCCCCAGTCAAACTTGCAGATGAGCTTTTGGAGTCTCTGAAGACAGGCTGAAAAAAAGAGCTTCTTGCTTACTTATTTATTTAATATTGAAATGAGAAGAGACAAACTAAAACGAGGTCACAGAAAGCCATTTTTGATGGGTCCAGTTATGACTCAAACTGTGATTTGCCAGTAAAAGAGGGAAGAGACAGTGAAATGTCTTTTGAATAAACTCCTGGAGTATCTGATAAGCAGGGGTGGGACCAGGTAGGCACTACCTCGTTAAAGGTGGGATTTGTCCCATCTACTTCAGCCATCTGGAAGTCAGGCACAGGGTATGAGCCATTTGCTAGGTTGTGTTTAGAGACAGTGGAGAGGACAAGGCTTTCAAAGAAGGTGATAAATCCCATCTCAGGAATGTACAAATTTTTGATTTAAAGTCTTTTGCCTGTAAGGTCAGTTGTTGTCTCTCTGTGATAAGCTTGATTTAGATACCTAACATTTAAATAGCTGTAATTAGTAAAGATTAGTACTTTAAATACTCCAACTGCTTAATGAAATACAGACTCTTTCTCTTCTAAAAGCCAGGGAAAGTACGTGGTACAGATTTCAGCTGATGGTGAACAAAGATCAACTTCCAACACTGCCTGTCCAATGTGAGACCCAGTTTAGGCACAAGGAGATGTTGAGCCCAAAACTATTGGTAAATGGTGGCATCCTGACTCCTCCTGAACTGGTCATTTCGGGAGATAAGATGGGACTTCCTTGTGACACGGCCTTATGTATCAAAAGAAAAAAAAAAGGAAGCATGTCACATTGAATATTTATAAACCTAATGTTTCAGGCTCAATTTTTTTTCTTGTGACAGCTTAGACAAGTGGAAATAGGCTGGTTACTTGAGCAGAAATTAAATGAAACACAGTGAGAAGTGGCAGGTTTCCTCTTCTCTGTAGGTTAATGAGACCCTGTAGGACAGCAAGAAGGTAGTTTTAGCTGTTCTGATTAGCTTGACCTAAAAGCCACTTCACGATTCACACACAGAAAATGTAATTTAAAATGATCAAATTGATGTTCAAATACAGACTAGTTAACAATAGAAATTTTGAAATACTCTCTTCACAGCATCTTCTTCTCCTTCCAACCCCATGCCAGGTTTTATTGAATATAATGTTCTGGGCTGTGAACAACTCCCACCAGAAATCATGTGTTTTAACACACAGGAGAATTTTTCAGCACTCTTGCAAGTCACATCTTCAAATACACTGGCTATAAATTCAGGATGACCACGCCTCACGCTTTCTTATGCCTCCTTGCTGACTTCCAGAGCAGTTCCTTTGAGGGACCCCTGTGCTTGGCTTGCTGATGCAATCTGTCTGGGAAGGAGCTTGCTGGAAGCCTTCACTGCACGGGAGTGCACTGCTGAATGCCTGCTTTGGGGAAGCTGGCCTGGAAACCCACTGGGAATTCTCTTATTAGAGATGAACACTGTCCATGCCAGGTTTTCCTCCTACTGCTAGCTATTTTTGTTGGTAGTGCGACTCCATTGCTGATAGGGAACTAGTGGCATTTTAATCAGGGTCATTTCATTCTAATCTAACTGCTGGTGAAAAGGGGAAAAAAGGATGTATTTGATCCATCCTTCTAGCAAGGCAGAATTTTTCTTGTTGAATACTACAGAGACAGAGAGGTAAGACTCTTCAGATGATTAGAGGGAAGATTTGAAACTCAATTCTACAAACAGTAGTTTGAAATGAAACATAAGCTGCAGGTTCTGCTATAATGAGAGCAACAGGTTGGACAAGTGAAAGAAAGTTGAGACATATAGATGTAATGTAAATCTGCACATTAAGTGCTCTTTGTAGTTGTAGACAATTCTCTTTGTGTGTGTTAGAGACATATTTGGACAAGGGATATCAAGAAAGCATAGAAGCCAGCTCTCTTTTTTTTTTTCTCTCCCATTAGTACATAGCCTGAAGTCTTTTCTAGGCTAGAAAAAATGCATCTTCTTAATGTGGTCATTGTCCTATAGCAAATTAGTAGAGATCATCAAATCATTCATTCTACTGAAGGCCATTTCCAATCTATGTCATTAGCACAATGTTCAATCCAGTTAAAGCTGAGTCAAACTAAAATGAGCAGCTAATGGACTGAAACACTGCATTTTTTTGTATAAAAGTTCCTGAACTCAAAATAAAATATGTCAGATAAAATATCAAATTATAGATTGCAGAATTTTCTTGAGAAGAACTTTAAAAATAGATTGTGATGTATCTATGCCTGATTTCTTCTGGGAGAAAAAATATTATAAAGGAATTATATTGTCAAAATGCAACAAAGACCAAGTTAAATTCCAAGTTAAATAGTGGAAAAAATGAATTTTTTCTTGTATGGCTGAATATTATGAAAGTAGAGATTAGAGAGCCCCACCAAATATCATCCAGGCCATATTTAAATTTGAAAGCAACAGTAAACAGCCTGTAATCTATGCAGATTTTAAAACAATACAGGCTCTGGCACACATTCCAATTTGCACCTACATAGCCAAGCTTTCCAGCATATGACTGGTGGGCTTTGTATCTGTTGATGTGTAAGGTTCACTTGTGTAAGGTATGTTCTAATATTCTCACGTGTAAAACAGCCAGAGAGTCTCACATTTCACTCTGGATATCATCCCTGCAGCGCTTTTCTGAAATCCTGGCTACTACCACGTCTACTGGTGTCACAGACAAGTGATTGCAGCCTGCAGGGGTCCCAGGCCATGTTCAGCACACATCTACACGCTCAGTTACAGGCACACATTAGGTGGCTTTGCCAAGCCAGTGGGAAGCAAATGAAATCTCCCCAGACAAGCTGTCAATTTGCTTTGCCCGGGGTAATAGACTGTGCAGTTCACTCTGTGGGCATATGCAGGGTGGACACATGCATGACCATGTAATTTCTCATCTCAGAACTGTTGCTTAACTTAAATAGCTTTCACAAGGGGAAAAAAAAAAAAGCATCTGTGCTGTTCTCTTTAAAACTGTCTTGAAGATTGTCTGGAACTGAGCCTATAAATACAAGTTAATTAGTGTACAGAAATGTGGGGGTTTTGAACCAGTAATTGCAATATGAAAGAGATACAAGCTACTTTACAGTCCTGGTGCCCAGTGTAAAAAATAAAAATATGCAAAACCAACATCACAACAATGATGGTAGAACTGTGAGAAATACCAAACAACAACTTAGCAAAACAAATTTGCTTAGCTTATCCAAAAGTTTGGTTTGCAATATGTTTATCTCTAAAGAGGAGAACACATGCTCACCAAGAACAGTCTTAGTGGGGATCAAAAATACTCACTGGAAATGGAAGACAAGGTTTACATTGTACAGACAGCACAGGCTTTAACATTAACTACCGAAATGAATAATACTGAAAAGTGGCAATTTGCTTTCTGGACAATATTCTTTTATCAAAAATGGTCACTGGGCTCTGACATATCAGTCAGAGTAGGCGGTCACTTCTGGCCTCCAAACCCCATGAAAATGAGTTATAAGTGGCTGGTCTCAGGAACGCATAATGTAGCAATACCAGTATTTTACTACTTGCTAAGAGCGGTCACAGTTTTAAAGTGCCACAAACAGCAAAGAGGAGAAATGACTACACAATCTCTTTGTGCAGATAAATTCTAACCTTAGTTTATAGTAATTTTATTATATAAAAAGGTTTTTATGGGCCTTTATTATATCAAGCTTTTTCTGGTTTACCAAAACAATTATAACTCATGGGTAAAGTAAGAAAAATTGCACTCATTTTGTCCATGACACACAATTAGAGCTTCACATAAAAATAGGCAACCAGAAACCTGGAGTTTCAAAGACATTTGGCACAATGCTTCTCATCAGAATTATTTTTAATATACAACTGTAAAATTTTTATATAGTCATGATATGTCAAATATGGGGCCTTCCTAAGATCTTTGAAAGTATGAAGACATCAGTGTACCTGGAGCTCAATTATGCAATAGCTTCTTAGTGCAAGAGAACCTTCATCCTCCCAAGAGCTAATTTTACTGTCATAGATTTCAACCTATAGATGTAAGAAAATGCTTTTGTCCTTGAAAGACTGACAGAGAAAATTTGCTTCTCAATATAAGGTGATTTTTCTCACACATTTATAAAAACAGAAATGGAATGTTTTCCAGATTTCATTTGCCCGGAGTATTCACTGAGAAAATGTCTATTTCGTTCAAAATTTTTAATTGTGAAAAAGAAATCTTGTGAGAAAAGGAATCCTTTGGGAAGCTCTAGCTGTAACAGCAGTGTCTGTAACTCATGTTCTTCTGTGTGTGTTTGTGGTGGCTTAGTTTTCTTTTATTTTGAAGGAGAGATATCCTTTCTTTGTGACCAAGTTGTTTGTCTCCCTGTTCAGCTTACATTATTTGACATTTCAGGGGGAATGACTTACAGTTCAGAGGCATTAGAGTTATGATCATCACAAGCTTTTATTTTGGTGAAATAAACACACTTCTCTGTTCATCCTCTTGCCTGCCAGCACCGACGATGAAGGGGATGCTGACAACTGTCAGGGCTATTAATGTGCATTGGGGAAAGAGAAGGGAAAGGATAGAACAAGGAGCTTTCACTATTACTGTTGGAAAATTTCTTAATCCAGTATCAAAATCCAACAGGTGAAAGCGCCAGATTTCACAGTTACAGTAATTCTATTATTCAAATCAAATTTTTGCAGTCTGCCTGCATGCTAGCATCTGTCAAGATTAAGTGTAAAAAAGCCCACACAAACTGATAACATTTAGGGATGAAATTTTCCCTGTGTAGAATGGAGTCTCTTGCAGTCCCGGGAAGTTCATGAAATTCAAGTAACTTTTGAATGACCCAGCCTCCTGGTTTCTACATCTGCCCCTGTCAGGAATCTCCAAAAAGCCAGTGTGCTGGAACCTCATGTTCAGATTTCATGCTTTGTCTGTACTGCCATCAAGGTGACCTTTCAGTACCTCACAACAGACTAACTGGCTTTACACTACTGGGCAGCTACATCACCCAATACAGACAAGAAAAAGGCAAACATTGCACCAATTATTAAAAAGGGTAGAAAGGAGGACCCCAGAAAAACATTCAAGATCAGGTTGGATGGAGCTCTGAGCAACCTGATCTTGAAGTTGTCCCTACTCCCTGCAGGGGGTTGGACTAAGTGGCCTTTAAAGGTCCCTTCCAGCCCAAACCATTCTATGACTCTTTGATGCCTACTTCCATCCTTGTTGAGTTCTGCAGCAATGTTCTCTTTAATATTAACAACTTTTTCTTTGCCCCTGCTGTATTGCTAGGAAAAAAGGGATGAAAGCAAAAATGACATTTCTGCGCCTGCAAGACAGACAGCACAGCTGACAAGACGCTGTGTTGGTGACAGAGTGAAGAAATCTTGTCTGGATAACGCAAGGCACAAAACAAGCCAATATCCACCCTTCAGTATCACAAAACAGATATATATGATATTTTTCCATACTATACTCATCACATTTCTTACCTTAGTGCTTTGTTCTCTATAGCAGTTAATGCTCTTCTTGCTAAATTCTGACCTCTGTCATGTAAGAGGACCATGAGCTTTTGTAATCCTGGAACAGGTCAGGTATCTGAGGGCAGAAAATAAAGGTCAATTGTCTCTTTGCATCATTCCTGTAAACCACAGCAGTATTACAGTAGTCTAGGTAGTTTAAACCAAGCACGAGGAGAGATCCTGCCAGAAGTGCTTCTGCAGTTCTGAATTTAGCTTCAGGAGACACATAAATACAAACAAATCTGCATGTCGGGGGCAACACACAAAAAAGAATCTCTCTCATAATGGCAACCTACTAAAATACATATAAAATAAGAAAGAAAGGGGAATGAAAAGAGAAAAAGAAGTTCATTTTTTGTGTAACTTCCTCTTTGTAACTTCAATTTTGCATTATCAAAATACAATTGAGCTCATCATTACTAAAGAACCTTTAAAATACTCACATAATTTTCCTTTCCCCTGTAGTTTCCATGAAACAGATGCATGTGCATATTAAGCTGTATTTTATGATTCATCTGGGGCAACTTAGCTCAGACATATCTTTTTGTTTGCTACAAGAACAGCCTAGATTGATTTTTTTAGGCAAATTAATTCTTAGTGAACGACAGAGTTCCCAAAGTCACAAAATTACTTCTTCTACTGCATGGCAATCCAAAGCAATGCATGGCTAGGTTTTCATAAGTTATCAGGGTACAAAATTAAGGACACATTTCCTCACTGCACTTAATGCATCAACAGAAAGCAGTCCCATAGTATGGAGCAAAATAGGTTCAGCTGTGGGATGGCAGCTTTAATTGACAGACTGCAGACTGCCTCTCTATGGGTTTTTGCTTCTCTCTAGTCACCAACTCACTTATTTTTGTAGCCTTCCTAATGTGCCTGAATGCATCACTTCTGCAAGGTGTTGCTGAGAGGGCCCTGACAGCTATAGCTGATGCATTTAGCCCTGAGTTTCAGCAGTAAGGTGATGGCTTCAATAAAAGTATCGAGGAGCTTCTGGGGTGATGAGCCAGAGCACGCTGTAGGGTCATCAATCCTGATCACTGCCTGGGAACACCTGGCACTAATAGTGTGAGATGGTTTTTAGTGAAAACAGAATGCATGGCGTTGCATTATATAACAAGAGTCTTACATTTAGATAAAACAAAGCCAGCTGAGAAGTACCAGGCTGCTTATCTTGATGCTCAAGTTGTTTCCCCCATCTCTAGCATTAGCTTAAGAGTCTTGAATAGCAGAGATACTCCACCCCATTTCATTATATATCTGCAACATAAACAGTTCTACAAGCAAGTCTCTGCCACACAGGTCATTAAGGTTTACTGTGATCTAAAAAGGCAATACCTTTAGACACTTTGTCATACACTATAGTGGAAGTTACTTTTTGTATGCTATTATTTATGTGACAAGTCCCAGGGTGCTTTATGAAACTTCAAGGCTCTTGCACTTATGCTTGAAAAACTAACCATACCATATGTTTGGTAACTTTATTTCTGGCTTTTGCAGTTTGCCAGATAATTATGCCATAGTAGCTTAGTTTTCATGGAAAAATACTGACCTCTACTTCTAGGGAAAAAGCTACCTGTAGTTACCATTGCTAACAAAGTAAATAATTCAGAGATGTCCACTTGAATCTGCAGCCAGCAAGAATCACATTTCTTGAACTTGAAAGGGAAATCATAAAATCGCAGAATCACAAAATATGCTGAGTTGGAAGGGACCCACAAGGATCATCGAGCCCAGCTCCTTGCCCCACACAGGAACATCCCCAAGAGTCACAGCATGTGCCTGAGAGCTTTGTCCAAAAGCTTCTTGAGCTCTGTCAGGCTGGTGCTGCAGCCACTTCCCTGGGGAGCTGTTCCAGCGTCCAACCACCCTCTAGGTGAAGAACCTTGTCCTAATACCCATCCCAAACCTCCCCTGACACAGCTTCAGGCCATTTCCTCAAGTCCTGCCACTGTCACCACAGAGGTCAGTGTCTGCCCCTCCTTCTCCCCTCACGAGGAAGTTGTAATTGTAGTGATGTCTCCCCTCAGTCTCCTCGTCTCCAGGCTGAACAGACCAGGTGACCTCAGCCCCTCCCCGTATGACTTCCCCTCATGAGGAGTGTGCATTCGTTTTAACTGCCTTTTATTATATGACTACGAGAGTATGCATCCATCTAACCAAATGCCTTTTTTTCTCCCAATATAACATACTGTATCTCCATAGTAACATAATATAAATAAAGCAATTTCATTTGTGAAATTATATTTTTAGAATAGAATTATAGTATATAATATATCATAACAGTTTTTTCTCATTTTAATTTTTTCTTCTAAACACATTCAAAAATATATATTAAAAAAGCCTTGTGACTCAGTTATTGTAAGAGCATATATTGTGACACTATCCAAATCAGTGACAAGGGATATTAAATCAGGGAATAATGAAAAGCAGTCACCTCAAAACCAAATTGGAAATCACTCTTTTCTGGAAAGTATGCTAAGTCTCAGGATAAAATATCTCAGTTGTTCATTGGTGCCAAGAATCAAAATCACCTCACCTCTCCTGGATGCCAGGATCACCTGAAGTGACCGCCTCAATTATTAAATCACAGCTTTATAACTTCACTGTGTTCTTTGTCTTTGTGTGTCCAGGAAATTAAATCTTCCAGTGATTAATGATCTTTTGTTCTATATTTGAATTAGCATAGGTCCAGTTGGTTTTAAGCCAATGGTATCATTTATGCTTCAATAATTCTTTTCTTTTCCTTGTGTTACTACCCCCTGCAGCACTGATTTATTTTCTCTAAACAAGCCAAGATCATCTTTTCTCAAACTTTATTCTGCCTTCAAATGTTGTTATATACCATCCTTTTGTATTCTTCAGGTCAAATAATAGAAGAGTTCTAACATCAAACTGCTATCAGAATGCCTTTTTTTTTTTTTTTTTTTTAATACAGCTAACCAGAAGTGTTTATTGTGTTGCAGATAAACTTTAAATAGTGTCTAGTATTCTGGTATTTTTGGTTTTTTTGTTTGCCTGATGTACCTGAGAACAGTTTTTACTTTTTTTCTTCCCTATTACGTTAGTGACTCACAGATATGTTGTGACTGTTCAAATGTTGAACCCCAAATGCATCATTATTACTTTCCTTCCTAAATGCATGGCTTTCTTATACCTCCTTTGTTCAGTGAAAAAATCTTTTACTTACTATGGCTAGATATTCCTCCACTGTGCCATTATTAGTAATATTTGTTCTAAAGCCTCTTTCTGGAAGGTCAAAATCTTCCATAAAGACAGTAAATCTTCCCTAATGCTAATATTTCTCTTTCTAATAACCTTATGGAGATCTTTATCCAGTGCAAATTAAACTCAAGGGGTCTAAAGCAGACAACATTATCCAAACCTTTTTCTGATCTTTCCCTAAATTGTTTTTTACTCAAACATCCATTTTATCACATTGTCTTGGGGGTTTTTGTTTCGTTGGGTTTTTTTTAAGCCTAGCACATTATACATTATAATACTGTTTCACTACCCTGTCTTGTATTTCTAGCTTGCCTGAACAATGTGTACTCTTCCTATTTATGTTGCACCCTATTATTATTAGTCTACCTCAGCTGGGCCACCCTAATTATATCTGGCTTGACACCTTGCATCATAATTCAGTTTCATCTCCTTTGTTGTTCAGATGATTTTAATTCCTGTACTAATATTTCTACTGCTTCTCTGTAGTCTAGGGTGATTACCTAGCTAGATTAGGAATATTTCATTTAAGGCACTGCTCACCTGACTACTGCTGTCACCAGCTTTTTCTCCTTCAAATTACTCAAATGACTCCTTCCCTGCAGCATCTTCACTGGTTTGTGCCACTGCCTGTGGCATTCTGAGCAGCCAGGGGTGGAGCAAAGCAGATTAGAAAGCAAATGCCCAGTCCCTCCTAAAAGGAGAAATCCACAGGTATGAAAGGACCCTAAGAAAGGAGGACAAGAAGAAAATACGTTGAAATTCGAAGTCAGTCATTTTGAAAGGGGGTTCACTTGCTCATAAGAGCACTCATGTGAGGAGAGAGCTGGTGGCTTCTTTAACCCCTTGGTAATTCACCTGCTGAGGGTTTCCATGGTCTCTGGAATTGGTCTCCCTTCATCCTTCTCTGGAAAGGAGCTGTGTTTTTAGGATGATGTAGGTTTGACAGAGCACTGGCTTTGATGTTAGGAAGAACAGAGACTCAGATGTTTGCACAAATTTCTTTAACACAATGATCCAATATTGATCAGTTAATAAAGACATCTCTGAGAATATCAGGCCTCTCAGAAATGAAACTGCTGCCTATGATGCTGCATAATTCCATCATAATGTGCTATTTTAAATTGCTGTCGGCAGGCAAAACCTTGTTCTGGCAGGAAAGTGGCAACATGTGCAACAGCTTTTTGCCTACTTAGCATCCATATTTCTACATTTGAAAATGTGAGAAAATTGTTTTATGATTTAGAAATCATGCATCAGCTATAGAGGTAGGTGTTTAGGGTATTTTGTTATTGTTGCTGCTGCTGTTGATTTTTTTTAATTCTGTAGATCTCTGTGACAAAAATACCTTGTCATTCAAATGAAGAAATAAATTCTAAAAATTACAAAGACCTGACACTCGAATAGAATATAATAATTTGGAGAACAGAGATTTCTTAAAGGACTTGCATCCCAGGCAGAAAAAAACCCTATGGAGTCAGATGAAGGCAAATAGGGAAGTCAGAGCTGCCAGTGAGGATAAAAATAGTAGGATGTATTCCTTGTGCGAAAAGTCAAGCAAGAAACATTGTTTTGGTAGGAAATGAATGAGACAAATCTGACCTTCATTATGCCAGCTCCTCTGAAATATTAAATAGGGCAAGTACTGAAATAAGGATTAAGGCTATTTTTGCTGTCACTGGAGCAGCACAAAACAGTCTTAGTGGGGACTGAGATCCAGCCGTAGGACTCTGTTAATTAAAATAGCCACTATTAAGATATTTACTGCCCCTAATAATCATAGCTATGCAATTTGTACTACTGAGTAAACAAATCATGCTTTAGAATTTCCCAGTTGACTATTACAGTCTAGTCTGTCAGCTGTCATTTAGTTACAAAACCAATTTTCCATGTAGTTTATTTGCATAAACAACAGTTTTTTCAAAGAGCTTCACAGAAAAAGAAATCACATTAAACAAAATTAAAATTAGGTTAAAGTAATGTTAATAAACTGACAAGCTCCCCAAAGCCCAACTAGTCAAAGATTTTTTAAAAATTTCATGCTGAGTTTTTTTGATGTGTTCACCTCTCTAGGCAGACTTACGCTGTGTTAAAAGAATGATCATTACTGCATCTTGAATCCTGTTAATTATGCATGCGCGTGCAGGGTTATTTGTAATTGGTCCCTCTCCAGATATTCTCTCATCTCTCTCTGTTTTCATGAAAATTTTAAAAATATCCACACTGACTATCATTTACTCACTAATATCTCTCTCTGTTTATATATTTCAGGCATCCTGTACTGATGTGCCCCAGATTGGACAGATATTATCACATTAATTTTATTTGGATGGACAAGTTGCATCTGGCAACGTGCTGGTATTGGGCCACTGACTGATTTATCTCATTATAATCGTAGACAAGGTGCAATGAACTTTCAGTTCAAATACAGAACACTTTTCATACCTGGCACATACAGATCAACGTATTAAGTCTACTTGGATAAGAAAGAGACCTCACACAAGGCACTTGAGGACTTTTCACAGGGTAAGATGCCAGTGGGGTCATTGTGCAATGTAGGTGTTTGGTGAGCAAATCAGATGTTTCAACTCGCTCCGTACAATCCGCTGTAACAGTCACAGTCTTCCCCTGGTCTTCATTAACATTGGGTGTGCCTTCCCATCCTGTGACACCTACCAGATAGCTATCTTTTCTAGGCAGAAGCAGTATTTTAGTCTCTTGCACAGATTTATTTTATTTTTAAATAATATAAGCTTTTTCTCCACGTATTATCCCAGAATCTTGCATTCACCCATGCCAGAAAATTTTGCCCCTGAGATATTAATCTCACCAAAGACTGTAGGGTAGACAACACTGCTGGGAATCCCATTAGAGGTGCAGTGGCTAAACCATGGTTTTCCACTGGAAAATACTGGAGGATGGGCTTGCAAATCTGCAGATTTCTGTGGAAACCTCTTTTAATGTGCAACAACTGCCCTGCAGGACTTGAAAGAATTGTTAACAAGTAAGTTTTAGATAATATTTGATCTCTTCTATAAAATTTGCATTGCTCTACAATCCCTAGTGAGCCTTTAGCTCTTGCATTTATGTCAGATGAGTTTTACTGAGAAAAGAAAATATTGAAGCTGCTGACTAAATAAATATATATAGATGCCCATGCACCTTTCTCTCGACGACACTGATGCAATGAAAATTCGTCAGTGCAGATGGCATTTGCAGGTGTGGCAGAAGAAGAAGAAAGGTCTTAAACTGCCATGAACGGCTTTACCTTTGGGGAAAGAGAGACTTCTCTGTTTTATGGGATATTATTTTTTTCACATGTCATTCAGCATATGCTTATGCAACCAAAACTGGTCTTGTTATTTATATTTCACAATATTTTGGGCCAGCATTTTCTTTTCTTCCCCAGAGCTTTAGCTGAACTGCTCTTGCTTGACTGCCTCTGAGCCTGCATCTGATTGCAGAGTGACTGTGCCTTCACACTGCTCAGATAAAGGGCTTGCACTGCAGTCGTGACTTGCATGGGGTTGGGCTTTATACCTTTCTTACGTCTAGACCTACGGAGATGACGACATGCTGATTCATCCATGAATAATCTAAGTGAACTCCTAGACAGTCTCAAAAATAGACTTCTTTGCTCACTTCTGTTAACCCCAAGCTTCCTGAACAATACTGAGATGTGGGAAAAAAATAGTGTCATCATATGTGTTATGTGCTGAGACAATGTGATGAGACACTACAAAAGGGAAGGGAATAAGGTTTAACTAAACACTACAGCCAAAACCAGGAGCTTACCTGTTTTTTTCAAGCCAGTTATGGCTTGCAGTTGAACAGATCATTCTTCGATTCTCACTGCTGCTATTTTGGCACGCAGCTCACCGCTCATAGAATCACATGAATTCAATTTTGTAGTATTAATTTCTCATTTAGACTACTTCACATGCATTAAAAAATACAGAATGTTTCCTTTTATCTTAAACCTCTTTAATAAATTTTACCCTTTTCCCTGAATAATCTTTTTTTTACTGAAATGAGGTGCTTGAGCATTGGTCAGTGAGAAGAGAGGGACACTAGACACTCGCTGGCTTTTACAGGGTGGTAATATATGGAAGGAGCTGGGCAACTCTGAAACATCTATTTTCCCCTCACACTACTGTCCCAATGGAATGTGGGGAGTTTGAATTGAAAGATATTTATTTCTTTAATGAATTAATTTCAGCACCAACAACTGTGGATAAACTTTTACAATTTGTCTAGGAGACCAATTCATGCCTTTCCTTTAAAAATCAGCCTGAAGATATTCTATTTTCTCTGTAACTCACAAGCAATGTGTTTACAGACTGATGTGCATCCTTAGTTTTATGGAAAATAGTCATATCAGGCAGCATCTGGAATTTACTGTTTATGAATTGGAAGATTTTATCAGTATTTGAGACCAAAAAAGTTAAATATTTAGGCTGTCACATTAATTTTGTTATTACTTCTCTGTCGCAATGATGGACACGGCCTGGGGAGGAAGGAGAGAACTGAACTTAGGAGTAACTAGATAGAAATGCTTTTATTTATTTATATACAGAAAGGTTTTATACTCTAGGTTATAGAAAGTCATTGGATTTTCGTTAACCACCCTCTAGGGCTATTGGCTAGATCCTAAAAACACACATTTCTTACACAGTCCTTCAGTCTTACAATAACAACGTGCAAAAACACCTCACAGGTGCAAGATAAAAGAATTATTTACAAAAGCTCGCTAGCTGTTTTGCAGCTAGCTCCGTGAGAAAGTGAGAATGCTCACGGACACAGGCAGGCACTGAAAAATCTCTCTGCCACCAAGCTTTCAGCGTCCACACTTCTCCGATGACTTATCTCACATTCCTCTAATATTTAGCCAAAATGATTGTAATGTTTTTATTTGCTGACTGTTACAATTATTTTTAGTGTTTAGAAAAACATTTTATGTCCAGTACTCTTTTATATTAAATTAAAAATTACTATAGAAGTGTTATAAAGAACTTTGAAATAAAGAACTGGCCTGTATTTAAAACAGAGGTTTCTGTGAGGCCTTTTGCACCGCTGATATTTTTGTTTGTTTTACAATTTACAGACACTAAAGTGAGGTGACCTTCCATCGCATAAAGTGCAATGAAGCTTAGGGGTGGCCTTGGGCTCTGATATCAGCTGCACTTCAATTCAGTAATCTTATTGTCCCTCTCAAAATTAGGTCATCTGAAAGCCAAGGCCTCGTTCTTGCCCATGGGGATATTACATACCCTATCTGTCTGTACAAAGAGATTTAAATGCAACTGGTCACCCAATATCTGAAGAAAAGATTCAGGTTAACAGAAATCAATTTTTCTACAAATGCCAGGAAAGTGCATCATTACTTTTGATGAAATAATATAGTATCTGGCTTATGATGAAAATCCATGCAGTGCCTGTGTATTGTCTTGTATACAAGAGAAAAATCCAAAATGATTTTCTGACCCTCAGCTTTGTACTGAAGAGTCATGGGACATATTCCATGAAAACTAGCATGTGTAAAGGATCATGTCATTATATACAGCTGTTAAAGACCTAGAAAGCGAACAATGTGCTACTGACATATAAATAATACCTTCTGTGCACAGTTAAACATTGGTGCTATTTTTGCCAGATTTTAAGCTCTTTTGAGGCCAACTGGAACAGCTGAAATAGAACATTAAAAAAATGTTTTGATGCTGGGGCACAGATGGCTGTAGCCCAATGTGTCAAAATAAATGTTTCATTTTTGGTCTAATGTGGGAAAAATAGACCTTCTCAATTACTCCAATAATCACAGGTGCAATAAATGACTCTGTAGCTAAGAAGAGCTATTTCAGATGGGCAATGAGAGAAATTCTATGTATTCTATGTCCAACAGTATAAAAAGGTAAATTACCTTAGACCAATGACTTACTGCCTTTGAAAGGGTGCTAACAGCCACAATCAAGCCTGAAGCTTTAATCTTTCATTTGGCAACTGAATTTCACAAACGCGATTGCTCCTTATGATAGAGACAGTTTGAGAAGATGCTGCAAACAACAGATCTGTTAACTTTAAATCAATGACATATGTATGCATAGGGAATTCAGAACGGCTTGAACAGACTTCAGCACTTAAATGCTGGTCCAGACTTTTCTAGAAGGCTTTGATGAATAAACAGGAGAGTCAATCAAATACAGGTAAATTGTTTTCACAGCCAACATTTGCCCAGACCTTACGTGTCACTGGAAGTGGAGGGCCACAACAAACCAGGTGCATCCACCAGTCTCTGCAGCAGCCAGGGAACAACCATGAATCAGTCTCTCGACAACATCTCCCTGCTGAAAAAGGACAACCCATCAAGGCCAGAGCCACCCTGCTGAAATGGTAAAGAGCTCTGAGGAGAAACTTCAAATAACCCACAGAAAACAGTGTGCGAGAAGATACCAGCCCAGTAGGAGACAAATGGCTTCAGCAGCCGATAGTCAGTGCTTCTTGGTTACAACTAAAATGCAGGACTTTGTTTGTAAGATGGAGTCATGTGAGAGAGGGAATGGTAATTGTTATGCTACAGCAGAACAGTAAAATGATTCACGTCCTCATAACCAACATTTTGCTTCCCCTGGGAAATTTAAATCTGCTCCAGCTGGTGCAGTGACAGTTCTCACAGCCTGCACAGACAGTCAGGGAGTGGGAGGGAGGGAGCAAAGCAAAGCAAAGCAAAGCAAAGCCAAGCAGGTTTACAGCTGAATCTGGAAGGCACCTCTCCTTTTCCCGAAACACTGCCCTTCCAGGCTGCTCTATGTGTTGCTGTTGCAGAACTGTGGCTTTGCATTTTGTCATCTGCAGCAAGATTGCTGCATTTCTGCTGAAGATGCAGGATTGTCAGTTTTCTCTGGGCACTGCAGGACAGAAGGCAATGTAAAGTTCTTCTGGCTATACGGGACCTGTAAGGATTGAAAAGCCTGAAAAAGCCTTTGAATATATTAAGACAATAGTCATTGTCTTAATCTAAACAACCTGATTTCTTCCATGCCTCTTGTAATATGCTTACAATGTTCCATGTACCTCAAAACATTACTTTTTCTAGAAAAAAATATTTGGACCATGATCATGTATTTTTAAATAACCACTAGGGCTGATCTTCTGCTTGAGGATGAAGTGTGTAGTGTGCATTTTATATGGGGACCCAAGAGAGGGTAGAAAGGGGAATGCGGTGCACACAAGAGGTAAAGAACAAAATCATGAACCTGGAGATTGAGTTTCAGGCTGTTAAAATGTTTTTCATAAGCATAAAACCAGGACGATAACTAGAACTCTGACCAATAAAGATATTCCAAGGAGAGATATGGATGTGTAAGAAGGTCTCTGAAGTTTCCTTACTACAATCAGAGGGCCAGCATGAGGAAAAGAAAGCAGTGAGAGTAGTCAACACCCCCATCCCTTATGTCTGTGAGAAGGGGAGTCTCTAGACTAGCCACAAATGTCAAAATGCTTCAATTTCAGATGGTTATGATAGCAGGCATGAAACTGCAGCCACAGAATCAATTCTGTCTACATTCTGCTTCAATTCCAGATGGATAAATTAGGCCAGTAAGAAATGAAGCAGCAGACAATGACTGGTAAATGACCCAAAAAAACTAGGCCAACAAGATTTCTAAAGAGAGAGATGTTAGAGCCACAAAACTTGCTAGAGGCGTAGAGAAGTTGTTGAGTTAATTGTCAGCATCCCTCAAATTATTATAGAAAATTCTAACGTTAAGGTTGAGCAATTCAACCTCTCATGTATAAGAAACATAGCACTTAGTTACTCAAGAAAATTACACCACTTAATTCTGAGTACAGAATTCAATTTCCAAGGATTAATAAGTAAACACCTTAATTAATGTATGACTTTAAAATAATTAAAATAAGTTCTTTAAGAGATTTAACATGTTTTTCAGACTTTTATTTGTCCTGAATGATCTTCAGAATAATAATTATGTGAGCATTTCCAATTTGCAATCTTCTACACCAGCCACAGTCAAAAGAGGGATTATAATTAAATTAAATTATTAATGATTTCTGCCTCTAATTGTTATGACTAGATAGAGTGTGGTCTGACTCATTTAACTCTTAACTAGAGAAACTCATCAATATCTAATGGTTTATGGAGGAATTTCCATTTGTAAACTACATGCATCTGAAGTAATTTGAATTAAAATCACATGGCTTCAGTTCTCTAGAAGTAACACATTTTTTGTGTTGTATTCTTTGCTTGTAAATCAAGACATTTCCAAGGAAGAGAAATTTTTTAAAAGGAATTCAAAGTTGCTAATGTATATCTGAAATATATAAAAGGTCTAATTTTGTCTAGCCTGTGCAAAATTGTGTTTAAAATATCACTAATTTTACAACTCCCTGTGCCTCTGTGGAGATACTTGCAAGTGAAAGAGCATTATGGCTACTGCAAAACCTTCTGAGGTTTTAAATGGTTCAATCCTTTTACGAAAAGTTGGATTATCTTTAACACTTAGGAAATTGTAGGTTCCATTTAAAACCAGTAGGAAATACTAAAAATACTCAGAATATTTCAGATTAGAAGACATAGTCTGCTTGCTCAAAACAGGGAAGCAGTAACAAGCACCCAGCTGATACCTCTGTAATGGTCATTTCTATGTTTGTGTGTGTGTGAATCTCCATATGTACAAACTGTACACCTGTGCAGACACGCATACACACATATATGCAGCGTAGAGCTGTGTAACTTCTAAGTGCCAGTGAAAGAAAAATAACCTTTCATGCTGTGCACAGTCTTTTCAGGTCAGCTTCATCCTCTGGTGAGTGACAACGGTGCGGCTTTTTCCAGAACAGGCTCACTTCAGGAAGAGACCATCTGGATGCTGTCTGAGCCGCACAGAGCAGAGAGTGAGAGGGAGAATGGAATCCAAGATATAGCAAGAAGCTTCAGGGGCAACACAGGAGTGAAAAATGAAGAATTCAGATGGCATAGCACAAAAATGAGAAATGATACCTTCTGGTAGATGGGGTGCTTTTGGGGAATGTCAGCAGAGGACATTTCCAAACTGGCTGTGGTGCTTCTGTTGCAGTACTCATAAACAAGTGGTTACTAGGCAAATAAAGTAATTACAAAAAGAAAGAGCAGAAATAATTCTAATTCACTTTGCCACAGGTCTTGAAACAGAACAACCTGTCCAATATGTGGATGTTTCACCACAAATAACAAAAAAAATCAAGCAGAGCTATGTGCTGCCCAGCAAAATCATTTTCAGAAAAGAAGAATAAAGAAGAGGACGCTGTGGATGCCCGGCACTGAAGTTACACAACATGCCTGAGAAAGGACACAAGTGATCCTGTCATAGGACCCAGCATGCTGCAGCAGGCAGGAGAAATGGAGAGAATGCGGGGATTGCAGCTTAATTATCTCACTGGATAAATTCACATCTAGGAGGAGAGAGAAAAAGACAGCAAAGAGCATTTCAGATCACAGCTATGACCTACCCTGTCAGCACAAGACCTGGGGCTGTCAGGTAAGCTGAGGTCAGCACTGAACCCGAGCTTCCTTTCCAGAAAGACAAGAAAAAGTGAGTAGAATAACAGCAGTCAGTGCACAAACCAAAATCAGGTAATGAAAATCAGGAGGATATGAGAAAAACCATTGTGCATGAGGCTGGAAAGAGGGACAAAAAAGAACCATTTCCTAGAACAGTCCAGGAACAGAAACCCTGTTCATCACAGTTTGAGGAGCACAGATATCCACAGGTACAAATTCTGGGACTATGTACAAACAGTAAGTGCAAAACCAGGGCTGTGTCTAGCCAGAAGATGCTGATCTCTGTAAACTACTTTGGGATCCTGGCACAGGGTTGCTTTACCTTGTTCCCAACAGACGAAAGACTCAATCATTTTACATCAAGTAAATATACAGAGTAAGGAAGATGAAACTTTGGACCTAGAAACTGGAATAATATCTTGGGAAACTTCTGAGATCTTCAATTCCTCTACTACTGTAAATGTGAAATCTGGAATTATTTTACCAATTATACTGGAAAGATAGAAAAATGGAAGACTATAAAGAATGTATTCTACTATCAGCAATACTGAGAAGTCTGTAAGAAAGGAATTAAATTAGAAACATTAAATTCTTAATATACCTCAAAGTTTGGTCATTATGCGCTAGAGAGGAGATAAGGAAGAGTTTGATTTAATGCAGACTGTTACAGGATATAGTGATAACATATAGTTAAGCAAGCACCATTGTGGTTTTAGTCAGAATTTAAGGGAGTTTTTAATTATAAACAGTAACTAGGAACTTTATTATGTTGCAGAATATAAAGATTTTCCATTCAAATGTCAGCTTACAAAGAACCTGGAATAATAAACATTAAAATAGCACTTAAACTGAACAATGCCATGAAGGTCAAAGTCAAGGTTGTTGGAATACAACCTAATTTCATAGATTCTCCATAGGCAGGTTGAGACATTGTCCTTCCTATTCTACCTCATCTCAACAATACCTATCTGAAAAGAGGATTTTTTTTCTGAGGCTAAGTCTAGTGAACATCAAATATAATGTAAACTGCCTGGAAAATTTTACCCTGTAGTTCTTATAGCACCAAGGTCAAAAATTTGTGTTTGAAGGGAAAAATACATTACAAAAAGATATGCTCTCTTGAGTTAAAAATTTCAACATACCATATCACTAAGAAATTTTTATGAAGTTAATTACATTTGCAGATTAAAGGGGAAGTGCTACTTTCAGCTCCTAATCACTGGATCTTTTCATACCTTTGCTGCTAGATTAAAGACCCACCTGTAAAGTACTTTCTACCCATGCAGGTAGAAATCACCTGTGGAGAGTGATTAAGTCACTTAATTATTTTTCCTCTTTTCCCTCTCTCCACAATATGAACACATGACGTGCCTTGAAGCATATTTCCCATTTTCAGCTCATCCTTCGGGGCTACTGTCCAAATATCATCTAATCTTTTGTCATCCTTCCTGAGTGACCATCATAACAGAAACAAAGCTCACTGGTGCAGTCCTGCTTAATCCGCTCCTTTACTCATCCAGGGATTGTGGTTACCCTTATGATCACCCCATTTCAGCAGGCACTTGTGCTCCTTCAATTACCCATCACAACACCCTCCTCCCCTTTATACTCCAAATCTCCTTCATTTTCACCTGCTTGTCCTCTGGATCCCTCCCTTTGTGAATGCATGCCAGGACATGTGACCCCATGCGATGACAGAAAGCCTCCATTTAATGAGGTCTGCAGTTTGTCACTTTCCAGATGAGGTTCTAAACCATATGCTGAGCCTTTGCTGTTCACTATGCATTTAAGTCTAAGACCTGTGGAAAACAAAGGAAAGGTTCCTGCCTATAATTTCAACTCTACATCTAAACTGAAAAAAGTTTGACTAAGGACTGCATAAATTAAACATTTCCTCACATCCAGCAGTGGTTACAAGGAAGGAAAGCCTGTGCTGAGCTGTTCAAAATGCCTCTTTGTCAGTCTCTTTCATTGTTTCACTGATTCAAATTCAAAACTCCTATTTCCTACATAAGGTATCTTCTTCTTACTTTGTCTAAGTAAAAGGACTTTTGCTGAAGATTTTTTCATCCTACAGCTCCAGGGCCTTTGAAATCATAATGTGTATGTTTTGTCTGCATCAGCAGTTTCCCCACATCAACCTACAATGAAGTATGTAAGCCACTTATACCACAAACTGTTTAAGTCCTTCCAAATGTGATTGGCATATTCTGATCTTCCTGGTTTTGTTAAGCAAGTCGAACCTTAATAACACACTGAGAAGATGAATGGGCTAATGAAGCAGATTGCATGATCTGAAATCATGCCCTTACAGATAAAGTACAGAACTGCTGATAGTAAGAGTATTTTTTCCCCACTTCCTGTGGTTGCTTTTCACTCTTGGTGTAGCGCTCTGTTATGCAGCTCTCTGGCTCTGTGTGATCTACGTACTGAAGAAAAATAACATCTCAGTGTAACACTGATGATTGACTTTTTGTGTAATTAAAAAAAAAAAAAGTAACTTTCTCTCTTTTCACTCCAATATTACAAAAACATTTTAAGTGCATGTCCGCACTAAGTGGGTCCTTAATCTAAAACAGCCTACCAGTGTATCAAAAGATACAGAAAATATTTCCACAGTATAACTGTGTACAACTTATTTTTATCCAGGGGAAAAGCATTGTGGGTGAAGTGTAGTTACTTTTAATGTACTGTAGCCCTTGACTGGGTGTCACACTGCTTGTGCTGTGCTGTCAGGTGGAATACAGCGTTATAATGCTGGAATTAAGGCTTCCATACTGACTCAAATGGCTGGGGGTTTGTTTTGTTTGTTGCAGCACTTAAACTATTCCCCTTATTATCCTAGAAGAGATTAGCTGGTCATTTAACTCTCTCCTCCCTTCTTTTTTGTTCCTCATATATAGGAACACAGGGAAGGTTTCAATACATTTTATTCCAGATGGAGAGGAACCACCCCTTCATGCTGATGTTGCATTATGTCATCTTGTCAAGGGGACTGGGACTTCCCAGCTTCTGGCTTGGGCAATGGGCTCAGGGTTAGCAAGGAAGTGAGTTTGGAGGAAAGGGACCTTCCTGGAGCTCACAGCAGAATGAGCTTTGTATAATGACCTAAACCTGCAGGGAACCTCTCTTGGTGCAAGGTTAGCTGCTGGCTGGAGGAGGCCATTGCACAGTGCCAGAGACAAAAATACGTCCATCCCTCAGTGGCCAAAGCTGGCACATCCTGCAGGCTGGAGGCGCAGGGCATATGATGCCCTTCTCAGCAGCCCCAGGGATCTACTCCGTAGGAGGCTTCCCAGTATAGGCTCTGTTGCAGGGAAGATGGGATGTACAGGCAGCCCATTTGTCAACACAAATCATCATCATTAAGGTACAGGCTTCCTACAGACTGCACAGTCAGGCAGGCACTTCCTGACTTCAGCCCGCCCCTTCTCCTGATAGCAATGACAACACTTGGGACAATTATACAACTACTTTTGGAAAAAAACCCAAACAAATAAGCAGAAGCTCAATGGAAAGTCTTTCAATCCACTTCCCCCATTCTAGTACTCAGCACAGGTAAGGTCAGAAAAGCAGAATTTGTGTTACTAGAAAGTTTCAACATCAAAATTCTTCTAAGAGACCCTTCTCTAAAAGTTCCAGGGAAAAAAAAACCATGGGAAAAAGATAGAAAAGAAAGCTTACAGTGAAATGACTGGCTTAGCTCTAGATGTACACAAAAACACACATTTAAAGAACACTAAATGTGCAGCATCAAAGCCAAAGTGTTAGAAAGCAGCATGAACTCAAATACTGAAAAACAACATCAAAAGACAGACTGAAGCTGTGAATGAAGGTTCCAAAGACAGCCTTAATTCTAACAGTTCCTCAATTTGGTGTGTTTGACTTTCAGCTTCACTCGTACTGTTTGAAATCAGTTGTCTTTTTTGTGATAGCTCCTGAATTTCAAAAGAAGACATTAAAAATACAGATATTCTGTCATGTGGGACATGAAATATCCGGTTAATCAACAGTTTTGAGCATCTGTGATTCAATACCCAGATTTCTGACACATTACTGGAATTAGCTGACAGCACTAATACAGTCATTTTGTATGAGGAAACTATTCTAAGTGAATAGCCATTTTACTAGTAGGTTTTCAGATATTTACTGATGGCAGAGGAGTCACAAAGCTTGGCTTTCACACCCAACCTGGAAAGACTCACGGACATAATTCTTCCACCTTCCTCCTCCTCTCCCCCATGACCAATTTGGTCCCAGTTTGTTTCCAGCCTCCAAGCCCCTCTTTTCAATTTTTGTTCCTTTCCTTTCCTTTCCTTTCCTTTCCTTTCCTTTCCTTTCCTTTCCTTTCCTTTCCTTGTCATGTTGCAGCTCCCTACTCACACCAGCCTCTCTCCTTCTGATCAGCTTGCTCCATTCTACTCAATCCACTGCTAGAAGCTCAGTCTCTTTCTGATTTCTTCTAGCCCAGCACTGTCTCCCTCATACAAACCAGTCAGTTCTCTCCTCCATTCCATCACAGTGCCTCTGAAGGGGGAGACAAGCTGGAGCATTTGGCAGACAACATGAAAATCAAGGCCCCCTGCTTTCAGTCCTTATCCTAGCTGAGGGCAGCTGAAGTGAATCATTTATAGGCCTGGTCCTTTAGAGCCCCTAGGGCTTGCAGCAGCAGCACAAGATCACTGAGTGTGGTCCCAGTCAGGGCATACACATCCTAAGAAGGGAGACATTTCACAGTAACATACTGTGATATTTTTAGTGGCTAAATTATCTGTACTGAACCACTTTATAGAAACAGCAGAGATGCCCTTTTCTTATAATAGCCATACTTCTAAAAGTTTTCAAATAATGGGCCTTGAAGACAGAACTATTACAAAATCACTGAAAGGTGTTATTGTGGGCAGACATTCTTCCATCAAGCCCCTTTGTTGAAAACATTGCAGCTGCTTTGGCTGAACTCTGTAAAATCATCCATCTGAGGGCAGTAATTGCTGAGGGCATAAATCAAGCTAAATGCTTAACTTTCAGCTATGTTCTAATTAGTGGAGAACAAGGCCTTGCAATGGAAAGAATCAGGGAATAAGTGACTGTAACTGCTTACAGCTCACTAACAAATGGGCTAACAAAAGAAAGTAGTGTGAGAAGAATATGAATAATGTGTTTTATTGCTTTCTCTTCCCCCAGAAACTCCCTCTAGTCCCAAAATAAGCTCCTCCTGGCTGCCTACCGCAGGTGTTACTGAGTACCTGGGAAACAAATCGAGGAATGAATGGAAACACTGAGTATGCTGGAGAATCTTGCCTGGCAGTGTGCTGCAGGTTAAGGCAAACAGCTGGAGCAGAGTGATGGGCTGATGGGAACAGTCAGTCATTTTGTTGTTCAGACTGCAAGGCACTACACAATTCAATCAGATCAAAATGTAAAGAGACAGCAGTACCTACGGGGTATGCAGACACCATGTTTACGAAGAACCCCTTACCTCAGAGGCACGGCCAGCTGCACAACTTCAAGGCAGGATATTCGTTTGAGGTTGAATTGCTCTAGAGTTTGCAAACCAAATTTCAACCCTCCCTGCAGAGAAGGGAGCCCTCTAATATTGTCCTGAATTCACTGACGCTTGTTTGTTTGGCTCCTGAAAAAACTCAGGTAGAAGACTGCCCAGGTAAGGGCATAGGGATTCACTTGCACCTTCACACACCCCCTAACAGGGAACTATAAGCCATGGCTTATAGTCAAGGAAATTTGTAGATTAAGTTTTCTTCTTAGATATTCAATTGCTAATTAGAACACAGTCAACTGGGCACAGCAAAAAAATCCCAACCACTCAAACCAAAACCTCCCTTCCTTGTGGAGTTAACTAAGCAAGTAAAGGCTGCCTAGAGCACCAAGTTACCACAGAAATTGCTTAACTGAAGTCAGCCAGCCAGCCTTTAAACTCAGCCAATGAATTCTGATTGATCCAGCTGTGTTCTACAGCTTCTTTCTGAATGGGAGGATGCTGCTACAGGAACTTGAATTTATTAGTTCTGGCAAGGAAGCTGCTGAGCTGCCAATGTCTTCATCAGCCTGACATTTCTTTTCACAGGCAACAAAAACTCAGTGGGAGTGCAGGTGGTCTCCTTTTTCTTGTTTCTATGCAAAGAAGATCCTATGATAAAAAGGTTACTAGCCTGATCGTGATGACAACTTTCTTTTTCCCAAATAATGAAATGTCAGATAATCTCTTCATTGTAAAAAGGCATATAATTTACAGTGGAAGCTACTTCCAAATTTGTGGAGTTGCAATCAGCCTTGTAAGCCTTAACACAAGAGCAATTTCAGATCTTCAGACATCCAGGACACTTAGTCCCATGTCCCCACACAAAACCAACCTGAAGCATCTTTGTGACAGAACATCCAAAGAGGTTTTCTCCAGATTGGGTTTCTCTGAATATTAACTGGTTGTGCTGTTTCACTCATTTCAGCTAACCAGGAATTTTAGGTCAACTGCCTGACTTTGCCTGGATTTGTTTGGATTTGGAAGCTATCTGTAGACAGTAGACTTACTAGGCAGGTACTTCAGAGAGATGGACGGAGGGGGACTTAAAACTGCCCAAATCCACTTCCATTACATTTATCTGCCTTCAGCGCTTAGTGTTCAAGTGGGGGCTGCCCAATTGCCTGTGTTGTCCATCAAAGGTGGCCTTGACTTTGCTTTAAGCACAGACCTTGCTTTGGTTCAGCCAGGATGAATGCTTTATAGCCCCAGCGAAGCTCCCGTGGTGGGCTAACATCTGGATGTGGTGCTCACGGGGTAGCTGGCAGGCAGCTGTGTGGTGAAGGAGAACAGCTGTTTACGGCCGCTGACTGCGACTGCTCAGTCACATCAGTGCAGACACAACCAACAGACTTCCTGGGAACGACACATATGACCAGACATAATGTGCAAAAATGTATGCTTTATTTTTACACCCGAATTCATTATATGAGGTTGGGTAGGAATTCTTCTCCTAAACAGCCTATGTGACTTCAAATTCAGTCATGAAAGCTGGAATTTCTATAGGCAGAGAACAACACTACAGAAAGAGCGTATTTTTACCCTGGTAGCAGTTATTCAGATTTCTGTTGATTGCATCATTCTCTGAAAATTATCTTCTTTTGGATGAAATTCCTCTTGTTTAATCTCGGACAAAAAGTGAACAGTAAAATCTGTTCAATCATTTTTTTGTCATCAATGAATCACCAAAAAAAACCTGATTTTAAAAAATGTTACGTGTATCCGCGAGGAATTTACTAGGACAATATATCTCTTATACTCTGGTTATTTCATTGACTTTATTTTTATAGGGAAAAAATCAGGTAAAGTAGTAATGGTTCACTGACTATAATTGACCAAAACCCCACAATAAATCAAAACCAGACTTCCAAAGCATTGAAATTATCTCATTTATCTTAAGGAAAAAGAAGTCAAAAGCATAAAAAGCATTTTGGTCAAATTTGATGTTACAAAATATTTTTATATTTATTTAATACCATGTCTCCTACTCTGTAGATATACTGTATATTTTCTGAAAAAATAATATGCAAACAGATTATTGCATAACACATCTCTTCCAAATTAGCCCAGAAATATTCACTAAATTAATTTTTAACACGATAAGAAAAGTATTTTAATATTTTACGTTTGAATTCCAGAGAGTTCTATCACATAAGATTTTCTGTGGAAAGCAGCACCTATTTACTTTTTTGTAAGCCATTATGAAGATGGAATTGGCCTCTCAGACAAAATAACAGAGGTGATTAAAACACAAGCTGAATAAAGTAGCTTACTGAGTGGATTCTTGCAGAGTGAGTATTTCATCTTGGCTCTGTGTGTGTGTGAAATTTTGCATAATGGTCTACAGACCTCCTACAATTTTACTGTTACAGAATATACATATACATAGTGCTGAGACACAGAGGAGTGGATTTCACATTATGTCTATGCTTATCTTGGGCTCACTGTCAATGTGGAATGAGTAAAAGTAGTACTAAAAGAAAACAATTATGAAACAGAAAATATTTCAGTATGCAAACAAAGAAAAATACTGTATTTTAGTTTAGAGACAGTTCAAGCATATACAGCATATACATAATAAAGCTCAGTGTTTTGTCTTTTTTTTTTGTATTAGCTAAAGAAGCAGTCATGAAACTGTTGAATATTGGCTTAAAACTTGACAACCACCTAGTGCATTCTTCTTGCTCACCTTTTAAAAATACACAATCTGAGATGGATACATTGCACTGCTGGAGTTTACAATATATATTTCAAATTTACAAAAATACAGAAAAACAAGATTTCTTGCACTCAGATACTGAGCATTAACCCTTTGAGTACTAATTCCCACCTGCAACACTGCAGAACACATTCATCTGACTTACATGTTTTTATAACATTCTAACAATTATAATTGTCATCTTTATGTACACTATTAGGAAATTTATTCCTACATATTAAAAAAAAAAGGTAGAGTCTAATAAACTGCTAATAACAGAAGAATATGGTAAGCATTGTGAAGATTTCTGCCACATATACACAGAGAATCACAGACTGATGGTCTCTCAATGGAATTGTCTATTTCCTCTCTGCAGCAATTACGTAAGTCTGTGTGAAGACATCACAGCAAACTTTCTTGTGTGGCCATACAGAATTGTGCTTTTTCTCTCATTTCTGGATGCACTCTTCTCTTTCCACTGTAGACATTTTCCTCACAGCTCTATGTGCCCATTCACTTTCTGAAATCTATTATTATTCTGCACCCTTCCTATTTGTAAAAAGCGGTTTTATTTCATATAGGGATCATTCCGATGCAGTTCTGTACTGTGAGTTGATGCTTTGTGTCCAGATGTTCATGGAAACACGAAAAAAATCTTGCCAAGAGCCTTGTTAATAGAGAATGCTACTGACCCTGGAATGCCCTACAATTCAGCAGAAATCATGAACATAAAGAACTTCTCTGAAGGTCAAATTTGCATTAAAGGATTAGGACAATCTGAAATTTGCTAGGGGAGGAAATGGGTTTTCAGAAAGCAAGTGGTGAAATTAATAGATGGATTCTAAGAAGGTGTGTTTTTAGAAAATTACTGAACTTCCTCTTTCCTGACAACTCTGGACTACATTGATCATGTAACTAAATAGACAATATCATATATACAGTATCTCTGAACTAGAATAAGCTACTTTAAGAAAATAACTGTAGTCCTCAAAGAGTTAATGATAAAACTGCTCTACCTTAACAGATGTGGAAAGGTTACCGTGGAACAGCTTACAGATTTCTTTAAAAGGCATACTTTACAAAGAAGTGTAAAACGTGTTGAGACAATTGCTATTACACTGCACAGTGCCACATACAATGAGTAGTGCATGCTCCGTAAAGACATTAGAGTGGACCCTTATCAAAGCTATCATATAACCTTATACAAAGGATTGTGCCACTTAAACTAGTGCAGAGTGATTTTTTCCTGTAGATTTATAATGCTCTAGAATAATATCAATAGGGTTTTTCACAGCCTTGTACCACACTTTTTTTTGTTCTTTTTTTAAACACATGTAACACTAGAAAACAGCAAATGGTATATCCTGACATATGTCATGCAAAATACAACCAATACAGCACCAAAGATGTAACAGAGACATTACCTAGCACTTCTCTCCAACAATGAAAAGGACAGAACAGAGACTATACATTACATGACTTTACAGGCCATATGCTACAGAAGGTTTTTAGAGGCAGTATCACTTTTGTATATCTAAAAAGCTGCAATTTTATAAAATTCTGTTTATCATTTCTACCATAGCCACTTCTGATTAAAATCCATGGCACAGTAATAATATTTTTCTACAAAAATAAATAAGTAAAAGTTTAAGATGCTGATATGTTTATAAAAAGTGTCTGAGGTTACTACGGAAAAAAAGTGAAAACAATGAATGAAAATGATGTTTCTAAAGAAATGTCATTCTCTATAACAAAAGGATATTGCCTCTCTTATTCAATTGTCTAGACTTCATTTTCTCATTATCTTTCAGAATAATTTTATAACTTTCTTTTAAAAATAACTTCACTTTAAAACTGTCACTATCCCTCTTTTTTTGACACTTATTAATAAAATGAAAAGCTGTACAATTTACTGATGAGCTACACAAACATACCACCATATTTATTTTGGAATAAAAACAAAGATAATGATGGTTTAGGGCAAAAAACTACATTATGATGGCCCACGAACTACACAGTAGTTTCATTTTTCCAAGGGCCAGTTTTGATATTTCCTGTACTATCTGAGCTGTATATCATGGCTTCATGCATGTTTCCCTTGAGAATCCCGTTGTGATTTGTTGTACTAAATGGCAATGACTGTGTCCGTGGGTGCATTTCAAAGTGAGCTGGATGGTGCACAGTGTCAGTGTCTGGCATTTTACCACAGCTGTATATTACAGTACTTGCGTCGCTGCTCTCGGGCTGGTTGACAGTAGGGTACGGATCACTCTTTGAGCAGCAGGCCCGTCTGTGACCCGACTGGCTCTCGTGTGTGCTGTGGGGACTGTCTGTGTGGGAGCTGTGGATGCTGCCGTCAATGCTCGAGGGGATGTGATAGGCGTACTCTCTCTCCCCCGCAGACCTGTGCCGACTGAAGTAACGTGGCTTAGTTCTGCTTTTCAGACATCTATGAATGTGCATGTTGGGTCTGAAGGTTCCCTCGTTGTGGACATGAATGTGAGCTTCATCATCAAGCAGCTGATCACAGTGCATTTTTGCACAGCACGGTGTCACGGGCGACAGGCAGTTAACATGGTTCTGAACTGCTTGCAGGTTAGTGAGTTTGCAGTGGCTCGCTGCTGGGTGATTAAACACAGCCGACTTGTTGGGACATGGCGATTCCTGCAGACAAGGGGCATGAACTTGAGTGTCGCCATTGACGTTAACCTTTGGGCGCACATTCACTTGCACAGAATAGGTGTTTCTTTTGGATGGGCAACAGGACCACCAGCAATGCCACACATCATCTCGCTTCGCACAGTGATGGATCAGGATGAAAAGCCCCAAGGTCACACAGAAGGCTCCATAAAGACAGCTAAATATCATATCCAAGAAATGACCTTGAGATACTGCAAGTGCTCCAAAGGTCCAAGTGGCAGTAAACAGGAACAAAGTGAATGCTGCGGCTCGAAGCTGAGCCTTGAATGAATGCTCATTTTCCAATAAGGAAGAAGAGATCATGGGGCAGGTTGCCTGGGGAACGGACACAGAGTCTGTAATATGACCATGGCCCACGTCAGTACTTGGCATTCTCTGCGGATCTTCCGTCTTTTCCTTCAGCTCATACTTGCGTTCAGGATGGCGCTTCAGCTGCACGTACGTGCAGAGAAAGTAAACACAGGTCACCAGCACAATGAATGCCACCGGCCCGTAAAAAGCACCAAGACTGGGCTCCCAGGCCATCCAGCAACTGCAAACAGCAAAAAGAGAGAGTCAAGAACATTTCAGAGCCCACGTTAGATGTGATGGACAACTGACTGATGCCTGACTAGGACAACACAACAGTATCTCAGAAGTTCAAATTGTGGAGAGAGGGAGCGTGTCTTTAATATTAATGAAGCTGAGGCATCACTTCCTACTTTTTTAATAGAATAGAACATATGGTATAATTTACAGAATATTTAAACTGAAAATTTCCAAGAAATGTAGGTCAGTTTAGACTCCGGAATTGCAGTGAAGTATAAGACCATTTATGTCAACCCTTTTTCCTACTATTAAAAACGTCTGCACTAATACTTTGATTTAAAAGCAAATGAGGCATAGTTTATACACTCTATGTGAGCAATAGAAATGTACAGATTTCAGTGGTTTGTATCAATGAACATTGCTACAAATTCTTAAGCCATTGCAGAATTTTCTTCTTGCCAGAGAACAGCCTGAGTACCGAGAGAGGCTGAAAAAAGACTTCCTGTTGAACTGTCATTACTTTCTGCAGTGAGCAGACCTGAAAGATATATGCCATTTCTGAATTCTGCACTGTTTTTAGAGTTCCTGGGAGTTCATTCACGTCAATTTGAATGTCCTCAGAAAAATTAGGGAAACTGACGGTCTCTTTGCGATATGCTAGTAGCATAATATCATTGTAGCATGATCATGGTTTGCTAGGCTTTAAATAATATAACCATAACTGTTTTAGAGCAGCTTAAAGTAGCTCACAGGCTAGCACGAGTCTAAGAGGACTGTCCTAAATATGAAGGATCTGATCAAGCAAACACGGGGGAAGAAAATGCTAATGAAATCCTAGATGGAAACTGGCAGAACATGGGTTAGAGGGAGCAGGAATATTTGCCTTGTTTTGACTCTTCTCTATGATCTGCTTTTAGCCATGGTTATAGACAGGGAACTGAGCTGGCATAGCTGGCATACCGTATAGCCTAGTACAGCTGCTATTAGGTTCTTACATCCTAAATATTGCATGGATTTCTGGAAAGAGGAATAAGTTACTTTATCTCTTGGACTTGGACAAAAAGTAATTGGCTTAAACTGCAGCAACGAAGATCTAAGTTAGATTTTTTAAAAAGTTTCTTAGCTGTTAGGACAATTAGGATAATAAGCTGCTGGAATGAAATGTGGTCTATCCATTATGGGAGCATTTAAAGTACCTCAGATAAATAACTGTCAGGAATGGTTTGGGTATAGCTAATTTCCCACTGGGTCAGAAAGACAGACCAGGTGATCTGTCATTATGATTCCAGCTCCAAAAGTGACACTGTGTGACACTTCATATTCATTTAGGCATGTGTGATTAGTTGCAGTTCCTCCAGTCCCAGTGAGGAAACTTCTGATATCAGATTCTTGTCGAGCCAGGAATTATATACAAGTTACTATAAAAAGGGCAGAATGACTTTTTCTCCCAGGCCGAGAACCTCTCAGCTAAATAGAGACAGTCCCACTGGGTATTACAGCAAGAAACTGCAGAATAATGACTTCGAATTTTTGAAATCTGAACCTTAAACAGAAACATACACACATGTATTAATGAACTTAGAAACACTCCAAAGAGCATATAATTTGCTGTTAGACAGGCACAAGAAAAGATTCCCTGAAAGATATTCGTGAAAACATAGGTAAATTACCACCTATATTTAATTGGGTAAGCAGAGAACACAAAGCTACATGAATACTTGAAATACATTTGAATGCTGCATATTTGATGCAAAGTGGAGAGTGGAACGCTCCCAAGTGGAACAGTCTCATGGGATGCTCTTATTTCAAGTAGAATCTCATTGTGGATCACTTACAAAATCTATCCTGTAAAAAAAGGTTAAGTTCGTGCATCTACATTTACTTTACTAATACCATAAAAAATGAGTAAGGCACATACCGAGTAAAAAGCATTAGAAGCTTTTTACTCGGTCTTATAACCATCCCTCATCTGTCCCTTGTCTTCTGTGCACACAGTGACACCAGGTATTGATTTGTTACATGATTAAAGAAGTATAACCTCAGTAACTGCACCAAAATGAAAAATGTCTCATATTTATGAACATAAACAATAGGGTTTTATAATACATTGTTGATTAAACTGGCTGTTTAATCGGATAAATTTGAATAAATATATGAATATGGGTTGGACCCTAGGCAGAGCAAACAGTTAGCCATGGTATGCACTGATTTCTTATTGGAATCTAAATTTCAATTCCCTATAAAAATGCCTTTAAGGAGCCAGATGCTCACTCATGAACCATTCTTTTCGGTTACCACTTCTCATGCCCAGAACATAACCAGTTTCAAACGTGTTACAATACATGCTCAAAGCAGTAACTAAGAGTGATGTCCCCTAGAGTATTAGTGCTGCCAGAGTACTAAAATATCCATTAGTGTGCCAGTCACTGCCATGCTGATCTGTTACACACACTGTATTTAACTCTGCAGTCTAATTCACTTTCTGCTATGCTTTTATGGAAAGACTTGTTGTACTTAAGGATACCTCATGCTTCATGCCAAGAATTAAGAATTAATAACAATGTGATGACTGGAGAGCTTGTGGAGGTCTACCAAACACCCACCTACACAAAACGACACCAGAGGATTATGCCAGGATTGCCAGACATTGTGACTGGAACATTTCCAGGTGGTGAAAATCCAAAATATTTAGGTTTTAATGCAGGGACGAGAGTGGAGGAGGTGGGGAAGGGATTTTTACTTGTCCTTTTCTTACATCATTATTTGTAAATTGCTCTAAGTCATCCAAAGGATATAAAATCAAGATAGACAATGAAATTAAAATATTTAATTAATTAACAGCTGCATTAGATATGCTATTCATTAGGTATTTTTAATATCTTTCACTTTTTCAGATGTAAATGAAGAGTAATTCTGTAAATGAAAGGTGATTGTATTGCCAGTAATGGAGTCAAATCGGTGGAGGTGAAGCAGCAAGCTCCAGATCAAGACATTGCTCTTTCAGAGCTAATATTTAATAAAATTTCGTAACAGATATCATCCCAAATTGCATGCCTGTACCCTTTATGAAGTCAGCTACATTTACTGGGGTAAGAAACAAAATTCATTTTCCTTTCCAAAGGTTTTATGATAGTAGTTTATACTTACTACGGTGCATTGCCTTCAATCCCATAATTATTGATATTGGTTGCTGCTGTAATCCCACATATAATGAATGGAACTCCACCACTAATCAGGTAAAATCTGTTGAGAGATAATAACTGATATTTTAATTTGCCTGACTTGTAGTCAAATATACTGTTTAAATAATTGTACCTTCCTGAGGTATTTTGGGAATAAAATATTGCTGAAACATTAAACATGTCCCTAAAACCAGAAAAGCTAAAAATGAAGTATTGTCACAATAAGCATGGTACTCTATGAAGCAAAGAGCAGAAAGGTTAATATTTAACATTTATATGGACTCACTTTTAACAAACTCTTCATTTACAATTTTAGTAAATGTAGCTACTATCGAAGTAATATGAAAAACATTGTCTAATGATAGAACCTAAATCCTAAATAAAGTTATTCCCCTCACCTAGATATTTATATTTAATAGTTATTAAATATGTAAGCATTATAAATTAAAAATATTCAGGCAAAGCAGCTTTGTTCACTTTAACATACAAATGTTCCCAGGGAAATTCAGTGAAATCACAGAAACATTTCTATATCTCCCACATGACAAAAGAAAGGAAGCTCAGTTCGCCAAAGAGAAAAGGGGCAGTCCACTTGCTAAAATGTTTTCGTTTATTTCTGCACAGGGAAAAATCTGAAGAAGTCAGGAGGATTTTGCGTATACCTCACTTTTCTTCACTCTTTCAATACCCAGCCTTGCAAATGCATTAAAATGTGAGCGCTTCTAAGGCTTCAGCAAGATCTGAAAAGTGTTAATCTTTCTGTAAAGACTTGCACTGTAAGACAGAAAGCACAGAGTTTCGCACCCCTTTAACTGGTTAAATGCCATTGAACTACTTGGAGGCAGCAGTCATTCCAATGTAGGATCATTAGGCTACCTTGAAGCCCCAGGGGATCTCACGGGATTTGGCATCCTTCATGCCTATGTCCAAATTCAGTAAAACGAACCATCATCACATTTTCCATTTATATAAGCAAAACACAAAATTATGCCTGGAGCACAGTACTTCCACCGCTTCGGTCTCTGAGGTGGAGAGCACCAGCCCCCATTCCTGCAGCTGGAAGCGATGCTGCTCAGTGGCAAAAGGGAAAATGTTCTGCTGCACCTAGGAGCTCAGCTGGTTCTCTGAAATCCTGACTCATTTCCTGGCTTAACCAATGCTCCTCTGTCAGCAGACAAAATTAGTTTCTTTTCAAGCCACTTCTTTGGTGTGGAAAGAGTATGCAGGGATAGAGACACTTCCCAGCCACTGCTGTGATGTCCATCGGGTCTAAGAGGAACCTGGCAATGTGTGGGACACATTGTGATCACAATCTAGCTATTCGTTTTCTATAATGCATTATAAATATTAGGAAATTTCACAGTCATTGCAAGGTAGGATTTTTACAGGAGCAAAGTAATAGTAAGATTAAATAAATTGGTATTTAATTCAAGCTCAGAATTAGTGTCAGAATTTCTTAACCTCTTTTCCCACCTCCTTCCAAAGCAGAATTATGGGTCAGGCCTCAGAAAATTTCATGTTAGCATTTACAGTCAATCTTTGTCCTAATGGTCTAAACTGTAAACAGACCAGAGAAAATCATATTTCGCATTCATCAGGAAGCCCTTCAGATTTTATAAATTCAAAGTCATTGAGTATATATTTTTTCTTCAACTTGGCTTATTCTGAAGAGCTCAACAAATTCCAATGAACAAGCTGCCTTCCTACAGAATCCATTCATTCACTGCAGTTTAATGATTGTAAACATCTTTTGACTTGAGCATGTTGAATGAGCTAGCTTAATAGCTTATTATTCTTTTTAAAAAAGACATTTTCAATAGCATTTTTGAAATTCAGGAAATTACTAGGGTACAGCAATGAGGCATAGAAAAGTTAATCCCAATTTATCTAAGAAATAGTAAGGAGCAGAAAAAATAGGAATACAGAAGCAAGTACAGGAAACTGCACTTCGAACTCATCTGAAGTGACTACACCACAGAATTTACCTAAAATTCAACCTATAATTTCATTTTTTGCAGTGCCACCACTTTTTAGAGATTGGATACATATAAATAAATTCTTATCTAAAGTTTCAGACAAACCAGTGTTAGATAATCTGCTTCACAGCTCACACTTTCAGCAGGCTGCTGAACACAACAGTAGCGACAGATGTTCCGGGAGCACTTAGCTACACAGTGCTGCAGAAATGTGGCAAAATCTGCCCAAATTCCTGTTGTGGCTCAGGGCTAAGGGCAAGAAAATACACTCCAGAAACGACATCAAGTGAAGTCAAATGTTTCAGTGTACCTGAGGTGCACTGTACTGATATCCAGCACATCACACTGCCTGCCCTGTCTCACTGAGGGAAAAAAAAAAGGAAAATAGCAAATAGAAATGACAGTGTGTACAAATGACTCTTCATTGGTGGGTTCAGGATTCTTGAAGGGTGAAGAGAAATAAAAGCTGTCGAACAGAAGAAAAGTCAGCAAGAGAGGAATAGGATTAAAATAGACTGAATAGAAAATACAATCAAAGACACAGAAGTTAAATTAATTGTAAGAGCAGAAGTGCATACTCTTATCCATTTGTGTGAGCTCATGGATACCTTAAACAAGAAAAGACCATATTGCAAAGTCATCAAAGAAAAGAAACATTGATCAAGAAGTTTCGTATATGTGTTGTGAGGAAGTACACTTGAAATTAATAAATTTAGACCATTCTTTTCAAACATTACTTTTTATGCAACCATTAGTAGTTACCAAGTTCTTCTTCATGCAGATGCGATGAATAGGGCAAATAATCCTGAAGAAAAAGCTGCAGTAGAATTGATATGGCATAAATAAAAAGTGACAAAAATGTAGATAATAAATAGCTCTTTTTCATACTTCTAGAAAACCTTTTATCTGAGACAATCAAAGGGTTTTTTATTACTGTCTTACAGTTTTAAAGCTTTAAAGGTCTCCATCCTTTGGTTCAGTAACCAGCTTCTGTCTTCCAATTACCTTTTCTACCTCTGAGTTAATTTTCTAATTTTTCTCATTACACCAGTGGGCTGTGTCCTCTTCAAAAAAGAACATGCAGTAACCCAGAGTCATTCCATCTGCTTGTGTTACTCTTCTACTATTCAAAAACACAAACAGTGATAGGCTACCAGTACTGGAACCCCATATGCAGCAGTAAGAAGAGTGATGTGACTGTTATGATGAAGGCAGACAACACAGAGAGATTTACTGTAGTCGTCACAGCCATGCCTGCAAATCTTTAAAGAATAGGAAACCCCAGGGAGAAAATTAAATTTTTTTTTTCCAGCTAAAATTTTATCTTGACAAGCAGTTAACTTATATAGTATTTTCAAACTGTTTTACAGGGAAAACTATAAACTATCTGTGGGACGATTTGGGGCTTTGAAGCAACTGCCAAGCCATTGCTTCAATAGCCCTTGGGAAGAGGTTTTCAAATTTGTACATTGTTGTTGCTGGCCACCGAGGGATGTCCTGATGATTCCTAGCAGGCTTTTACATCAGCATCCATTTATTTACTGAAGCTCATTCTATCACGTCTTCACTAACATTGTTATCCAAGCTAATTAGATTAAAACTAGCCTGGGAGGCCTCAGCAGGATGCACTCGCACCTCTCAGCTGCAGTGCAGCAACACCTACGGCCTGAAAACCAGGCTGAGCAGACACGAGCAAACGACTGGCAGCGATCTGAAGGGCAGCAATCGCAGTCCTTGAACATTACAGGCAACCCCTAAGTTTCTGCTGCAGAGACTGCCTGAGACCAGCAAGCACAATGTTTTTTATTACATGCACTGACACAAACACAGCCCCCCCAACAGAGCAGCAGACACTGCTGGAGGTGATGCCCCTCTGTTGACATCCTGCCTCACTGTTTTCCAGCTTCCTTTCGGCAAGAACTCCTCTTGTAAAGCGAACTCTACCACAAAATACTGGGAGCTACATAGCTAATCTGATAGAAACAGGATAATGTCAGCAAGAATGACTGCAATAGCCTGCAGGCAGCATCCATTCTGATAACTTAACATACAGTATATTCTGCTAAGTTTATTTCCATAAATGTTACTCAGTAGGTCAGCAAGTAAAAGGAGAGTTCTACCCAGCGATGAATTTCTTGCTTGAGTGTCTGGCTATTCTCTAGCCCCAGTTTTTTTGCAGACTAAGAACCTTGACTCTGAATTTTTCCAAGAAGGGACCAGACCTTGGCTTTACGGGTGTAATGCAAGACTGATTATAAGGGGTTTTTTTCTTCAGAGGCTGGCAAAACAGCAGTGTATCAGGAAGTGATTTAAAAGGCTTCAAATAGTCTTTAATGCAGATATTATTTGATTAAAATGTACATATATTTAACTTTATTTCTTTCCGCATGCACAAATCTAGAAAGGCACGTGTTAGATATATATAAAGATACGACTGAAGCATTAATTTCTTTTCTGCCCATAGTAAAAATAATTATCAGTTTAGCTTTATTTATGTTTAGGGCACAGGTCATACAGGAAGAGATGTCAATCTACTAATCACTTGCAAAATAAACATGAAAATAAAAGAGGAGTCACAGCAAGATGACTTTCTCTTTTATTTTTCCATGAGCTGGGATTTGATTTTAACATCTTAGTGAAAATAATCCATAGAGAAAATGGTCATTAACTTCTGAGCTAACCAGATGCCACAGTTCAAGTACCCGGGAGGCAGGCAGACAGATAAGTAGCTGCTCGGTAGAAAGCTGAATTTAGGAGCCTGATTTTCAAATTATTCTTCCTGAATTTTTCATGCATCACATCATTTTGTGATCCTTTTTCCTGGGAATTTTGATAAAATAAAAATAAGGCTTTGTAGAAATTATGGAATTTTGAGAATACAGTTTTCCTTTAAGAAAAATTTTGAATCCTCTTCCCAGATAGTCTTGACTTACAAACATTTACAAATACCATGCTTATTTTTCTTAATGACCTTTTTGAAGAGAAATAACCTATATTTCCTTAAGATCTTTTCTCCTGTCCACAAAGGAGATCTAAATACGGAGAATACAAATAAAAGAAAAAGCAGAAGAATCGACTAATAATGCTAAAATAAACTTTAATTTTGTGAGTTTAGCTTTAAATGGTAAATAATAGCAGAAGGAAGGGTTGCGTGAAAATCCTATTTATCACCTTTTTTGTGCCAATATTGTTATTCTCTTTAACTGCCCATTCACAGTCCACTTTTTTTTCCAAAAGACATTTCACTCGTTCAGCACAGAAGAGACAAAGGTCACAGGACAGGTAGTTATTAATTTATTTTATATATACCTCTTCTTTCTAGATCTTATTGCAACTTCAGAGCTTTGCAAACATTAATTAATTAATCATCATGATTTCCTTGTGAGAATATGTATAATCTTTTCCATTTAGGGGCAGACACTAAACCACAGAAAGATGAATTTTAAAAATTGAGTAAGGAAAGTCTCTGCAGATTTGTTTGTTCAGCTTAAGATGTCCAGGCCCCTATTTGACAGAACTAGTCTCTGGGGTTCTTTAATTAAAATTCGTCATGAGAAAGGAGTTTAAATAGTCTTCTTCATCTGTGGTTAAAGAGTCATGGGAACCTGGGCAATAAAGTCAGACCTTGTTAGTCAGTGTCAGAAGATCTGAAACCTCACCTATCAAACGGCTTCAAACCCACTTGCTTTCCTCCTGCGAGCCCACTGCACCGGACATTCATTCTGTGTCTCTGCCTTTCCACCCACGGCAGGCAATGTCTCAAGCACTGCCAGGCAGGCTGAGAATTTAGGTTCTGCTGCTGGAGGCAGCCAAGAGGCTGAGCTGAAGTGATTTATATTCACCTTCCTTGGTTAACACCCTTCATGGAGGGTGCAATCATTATGTCTTACCCGGAATTTCGAAGATGAAAAGGAATTTACAGGCTGATAGTACAGCTGCAGTTTCCTTTACCATGACCATGTGAGACAGTCTAAGGCAGCAGAGAGGACAGAGAAATAAAAATGCACATAACAAAAAGATAAAAAATGAATTCAGGAACTCAAAAAGATGTTCAGAGAAAACTCAGAAGAAAGAGAAAGGAGATTCATTTACATAGAGATAACTGTATTGTCTCTTGGTGAACTAGACTAATTGAAGAGCTATTGTATCTAAGAACCAAGAGACACCTTGACTTTTTTCCCCTACTTTATTGGAGAATGCCTTGGGGGCTGCTGGAAATCAAAGACAGAGATGATTCTTACAGTGTATTCCATGCTGCAGTTTAGCTCTATTGACTTCTATTCCTGCTTAATTTAATGAATAAATAACTGAAGTCAGGGTAAGCAGGAATCCATGCTGAATGCACTTCTGAAGGAAAGAAGTAAGTAAAATATTAAGCATCATGTTGATGAGAAAGAAAATAGATTTCTTAGTATTTCTTAAAGATTCAGTATTTGAAAGAGTTCAAAAATATGATGCTTAGAGAGAGAACACTGTTTATGGTAATGCTTGGAGAGAAATCATGGGAGGAGAAATAATACTCATGCTTTGAGTATTTTTTATTTACACAAGCATTTTATCCCTAGGGAACACAATAGCCCTTTCAATTCTGTTTCCACAGTCGATTCCTAGCAGTAAAATGGCTGATACTCTTGTTTGGAGGTACTCATTTCTACCTTGTTTTTCCAGGCATTTGACTACTCTGGCATAGAGCTGTTAGCTGAAATCATTTTGCAGTTCCAGTCTACTGAGTCAAACACAACTGCTTCACTGAGCATTGCAGTACACCTCTAGAAAGTCAATTACCATCAGGATGTCCTTCTGCCTTTCAAAGGGAACAAAAGAACCATTAACTATCAACCCTCATCAAGACAAAGAATTTTGATAGCAGCCTATATGTGACAATGGCATTTTATATAATATGAAAGTGAAATGAAAAGTAAAGCATGTAAGGGTAATAAGTGCTGTACTCCTATATTGTCACGTATTTAATACTCAGTTCACTTTATATTAGTATCGATGTCTTATGACTGTCAGTAGAACCATCTTGCATTTTAAACAGAAAATATGGATTTCTTTGGTTTTACTTGAGCTAGTATTTCATTAAGGCTGCCAAAGGAACCAAATGAAATGACTAACAGGAGGACATATATTTTAATTTGGTTTGACTGTGAAAGTCACTGACAGGAGGTTCTGGTCTATGTTCTCCTATGACTAAATTTTTAAATAGGAATTTATGTCAATCCTGCATTTTGTTATGGCAGTCACCAACAAAACTTCCTGAATTCCCCTGTGTTTCATCAGTTGGTGAGTTTTTGACACTCCCTTGCTTTTTAGGCAACATTTTTTTCTCAAGAAGAATGTCATTTCTTCTGCAGTAATTTTTAAAAAGTTTAAGCAGACCACTGAAGTCCTTGTTTTGTAGTTCTGTAATTCCCAGATCACCTGAAAATACAGTATTTTTAACTTTCACAGAACAAGAACCTTTGAGAGTTGATTCTGAGGTTATTTATACACTACTTGATATATTTTTGGGTTTAGGTATGAAGTATATTTGTTGTATTAAAAAAAGATATTCCGAAGCATTAGTTTTTATTATGAGCTATACTGCTGAATTAAAGCTAAATAATTTCAACTGCATGAGATTCACAGGTAACACAGGCACAATACTCTCAGTTTTATTTTCTCTTAAGCTCTTTCACTGTACACGCAGAGAAGGATTCAGAAAATATTAATGACCAAACAACTGATGTCATGAAGATGGGGACTTTACTGGTAGACCCAGGTGCCTTGTTCTTACATTTGCTCAGCTGAGCATTTAAGACAGATATGTGCAAACAGACAATACAGGAACAAAAGAGAATACAGGAACTCGTGGGAAACAGCTCTAGAGAGACCGTGCTAATTCTAGTCTTCTAAATTCATGTATTCTTTTCCTTTTTCTCTTATATAAATCTTATACGAAAGGCAAGATCTTTGCCCAAAGTGCCAGAGGGAGCTAAAATTGTTTAGAAGAAAGTGAAAAATATAAGAAACACTTCAAAGATGCGCATTTCCAAAGAAACTACATTGTTAATTTGCACATTTTCGGCAAGCCTTGTATCTTTTGATGCAAAATTCAGCCCCTGTTCCAGAGGTGATAAAGAATCTTAGCTTTCTAAACTGAACTTTTATGTGGGCATGGAAAAAACTGAAATCTGATTTCTTACAACTGTTATGATTGTCTTTGGTATCTAAATCGTTACAAGGTCTCTTTGAGATCTTTCCCATAGTTATGCCATCTCTCTGTAACTTCAGCCTTCCCTTGTGTCGAGGTATTTATCTTTGTTATTCACCTGCCCAGCCAGTCATGTGGAACCCAGAGAAGTTTAATGACCTCTATTGATCTCAGACCAACTACAGCCGAGTTATTAGACACGAAAAGTCTCAACAACAGACATATCCTTACACAAACTGTTTCTTTAAGGACATAAAATATAAGTAAGAATAAATTTTCATTTTTCCATTACAGATAATTATAGGCAAAATGTGAAAATTTGAACTTCAGTGGTTCAAAGCTTAGCAAATAGGAATCTTAATTTCACTGTTTTCAAAAATATCCTGCTTTTCTACATTAATACCAAAATTTTTACCTTAGTTTATTGATTCCTGAATAATGAATGTTAGTGTTACTACTTACAGAGAGAATACAGCAGTGAGAAAACTAAAAAGCATATTTATCTCTTCAGCTGGCTCTGAAACATTTCAAGCATCTTTTACAGCCTGTTTGACTGATACAGGCCATTAAAGTAATCAGTTTAGGAAATTTAATGTTGCCCCATGAAATCTGCCATTTCTGCAAAAAACCTCCAAACTGTCTTTCTTCAATGAAAACGAAAATTACAGCTTCAGACCTAATTGTATGTAAAGCTGCTGAATGCATCAGCTGGTTTCTCTCACACAGCAGTGCCTGGGTTGTTACTGTTCGAGTCCTCTCAGAAAGACTTTAAAGTGATGCAGGCTACGGCCACCACTCAACACACACATTTATAGTATTTGACTGTCATATTTGATAGGTTGATATGTCCTCATAAAAGTGTTTTCTTATGAAGCTTACAGAACAGTGGTAAATTTAATCTCTAGATTTGTTCAGTATACCCTATGCAATTCTTAAATGACACCCATACACCATACTCAAGATGTATTTGGACTGTGTATAGAAAATACATGGAAGTATCTCTATTGGCTTTTAAACATTAATACTTCAAAGTATTAAAGCATTCTTACTGTTTCTGAGAATTTTACTGTCAAGGTAATAAATACCTCATCTTCAAAGTATTGTTAATGATTAGGTGCTACATCTCCAAATTTAAACATTTAGTGTTTCAAGCTTCTGCATCTCTGGGTTTACAATTATGTGCTAATCACAATTTACTGCTACCTTCCATTTATTTAGGTAATTGGGTTTATTTTCAACTGCATGTATCTAAAATCTAATCACACAGCTATAGCAAGAGGTATCCTCAGGCAAAGTGAGAGGACAAACAGTCTTGTTTAAGACATGAAGAAACCACACACTAAATAAAAATAATATCATTTTGATTATTAAGTCTTCCTGGTCTACGAGAAGTATTCAGTTGCAAACCCAGAGGGCCATTTAAAATTGAAAAGCATTTACACAGAAAATCCATGGAAACCACAAAACCCTTTCTGTTGAACCTTTTCAGCTACCAAGCTTTCAGCTATCAAATCCACATTTTTAGAGAAGAGATCAAACAGTTTCCCAAAAGGAATTTTTTCTGACATGAAAAGCATACATGTGAGTTTTGAATTCCTCTAAAGACCTTTGTGGTAAAGGAAGGGACTCTGTGTTTTAATTTGGTTCCCATTTTAAAATATTTTGATTTTTTAAAATAGTTCTAGTATTTTTAGGGTGTGCCACGGGTCATGAGTGGACCGAGCACCTCTTAAGAAAAAGTAGTACCCTTAGATGTCAGATATGACATTCATTCACACTGATGCTGCTTTCAATCACACAGAAAACCATCTGGAAACAGTCAGGTAAAGCCACGGCAAGGCACAGATGTGGAAATCCTAAAGTACAACCTCAGTGCTTTGACATAGAGATCCTAACGGCAGTACATTTTTGCTTTATTTACCAGACTGCACAATGAAAAACTGAAAATGAATTATTATATATAAGGTGCCTTTATAATTTAAACAGGTGCCTTTTTGGTTTGGGGTTTTTTTTTACTTCTACCTTCTATTGTCTTTGCTCACAAATACTTGCTGAGAAAAAAATATCTCAGTTCTTATATGGAGCAGCAGGACAGAACAGAATGCTTCCCTCAACAATTAAATTGCAGTCCACAAAGACTAGAGTTACTGAAACCTTGTGCATCAGAAATCTGAAGTGTGAAGGTGCAAAATATAGGTCAGGTAAAAAATTCAAAATATGGAGATAAAACATTTCAATTTTTTTTCAACCAGGATTTTTTCTGCATCTCTCTTACATAATCACTTCTAAATCTTGAGTTTGTTTTCCTTTTCAGAATAAGAAGCAAAAAAAGTTGTCATCTTCCATGAATGACAATTCAGTTTTACAGCTGGCGACATTTGGAACATGCAACTATAGTATATGCAACCACTACTTACACCTTATATGCAACCACTACTTACATCTAAATGAACTCATGCAAAAAGAAAACAGTAGAAATCCAAAATCTATTAATCTGAGTAATTGTGAATAACTTCTCTCCTTGACGTTTTTGGTGGAATTCCAACATTTTTAAGCACATTTTATTACCTCCTGTCTTTTTTCCCTCAGGAATCCTTAGTAATGACAGCTTTGTTTTCATATATTTCAACTTGTAACATATTCCTGAATTTTGCTGGGATTGGGTGATTTTTTAGTGATTTATTTCAGGCCAGGTTAGAGCCCTTACATTTCATGTTTGTGGTCCATTCAATATGAAAGCTATCAGGACACAGACCCAGGACAAGAGGAAGAAGTCCTTGCAGAATTTCAAAACTGGACTAGGTGAGAACCTGAGCTAACTTTTACGTTGGATCTCCTTTCAATGGAGAGTTAAACTAGATGACTTACAGATGTTTCTGCCAATCTTATTATTTTTATGACACGATGATTAACTTATTATTCATTGTTATCTTTTCAGTCTTATGACAATCCATTCATACCAGTTGTCAATGCTGAGAGAAGGCTTCTTTAAACCACTGCTCTTCTAGTATATATTAATATGTAAATTGAAACATATGCACTACTCAGAGTGGACTAATTCACAGGTGAGTGAGCATAGCTTGAAAATTCCTAAATTTTCAAATTTATTCTGAATATTTTTCAATATAAACATATTTCAAATATTTTCAAATCTCAAATATACGTCCAATATAAATTTTCAAATAAATGTCTCTAAAGTCTGAGTTTGTTAGAACAGCACAATGCATTATCAAAATGTAACCAAGATAGGACACAATCAAACTCAGAAAGAGACCCTGCTTCACATCCCATCAACAATGCCTACACCTGTGGCTGTAGCCAGCCACGAATAGTTGAAACCAAGGAGAAATTTATGTTAGGTATAAATCCCATTATTGTGTTTGATAGGTTATGCATCCATTACTTATCTAAGTGTCCCCACTTGTTTTGATCAAACTCCTTGTGAGATGCAGACCTTCTTGATTTTGTACTACACAACTGCATCATTCTTTTTCAGAAACTAATCTACTCTGTGAAGAACCTTGGCGACGTTTCATCCCTAAAGTCTGCAAAAAGGAAAAAGCCAACTTTTTTGTTCGGTTTTCATTTGTGGAGAAAATATTATATTAGGATTTATGCAATGTTATCCACTTCTACAACTTCAAATTTTTCATCTTGACAGATATGCAGGTAACTAAGAACTTAAAACTTAGCAAGAAGGTTTTATTAAATGTAACAAGCAGCAGGGAAGCATTAAAATGTGCTGAAAATAAGCTATTTTTAGGTGGTTTTAAGACCTTTGGCACCTTTCTGGAACACTTTCTCTTTCACAGTCCATAGGATGTAATTCAATCTGCTAATCTAGAGGCAGCAAAGAGCACTCTTTTTTAATGCTATATTAGAAAAAAATATTATGGATTAGCCTGCTATTAACCCATAGAAAGTACCGTTCAATTAATGATTTGACTCCACAAAACAATCGAGATTTAGATTTATTGACAAAAATTCAGGTTGACATTTTGTCCTTAATTCACCCTATTGAAAAGTAAGAAACAAAGGTACAAGTGCATGAGTGCATGAATGTCAACCCTGATTTTTAACTTTAATGTTGAGGGGTTTTGCTGTTGTCAGTCTTAGTCTTACTAAGCTGAGCTATGGAAAATCTTTTATGTATGATGATGGCATGAACATTTGCTTTTTCCTATTGTTTAAAAGCTGACATACACAGAAATCTGTTTCTGGTGATCCCTATCCCAGATTTTAACCGGAAGCAAAAAGAAAGGTTTTCCATCACATATAAAAAGGTCCAAAGGTAAGTTTTAAAAAAATCATAGGGTTTTTTTGAGCACTCAACCAGAAGTGATCATGAAACTTTCAAAGAAAAGGAAAAGAAGAGATAGTTATTTTTATAAACATAAAGTGAAAAATATTCATTAAAGCTAGAAATGGTATGTCATTTCCAGAAAGTTACTAACAAACATGGAAAAAAGAGATTTGAAAAGGAATAAGCAGCCATCTTCACAAAACTGTAAGAGCATCTCATTGCTCAGCTTTCCAGGTCAAAAGGCTGTCCAGCTTTGCTAGGTACAATAATCGTTATTGGATTTAGCAATGCCAGAACCTCAGAAGGAAATGTTCTCTCTAGTTGGAAAACACTCTCTTAGAAGCATGAAGAGGGAATATGGGTAACAGTTTGCTTCTTCAATACCTCTAACAGAAGACTAAGAGATACACGAGCAGAGAAGTTTAACATCATTTTTATACGAGACAATAACACAAGTGTAAGAATCCACATTAAACAGTCCAAAATGTCTTACCTATAAATGATAGCCAGCATGGGGCAACTATTCTGCAAATAACAGAGGTTGTGATTTGCCCACAATTCCTGTTCCTTATCTTCTGGATTCATGAGAAAGAGTTTTAGAGACATCAGGAAGTCCAGAAATCAAATTCCAAAGTGGTATGCATACATATTTCTTGGAAATGAACTCTGCCTGCGGTACTTTTTTTTTTCTGGCGATGTCTATAAATTAATCCAATATGAAGAAGCAGAAACTGTGTGTGACTGACCATTCATGACTTTTTCTTGACATTACTCACAAATATTGAAAAGTAAACACGAATGGTCTTCAGTAATCATAGTTCTCTTACCTCATAATCAATAGCTAAAACAATACTAGGTATCTCTCATTATCAGTAGATAAACAAATCAGGTATCTTGTGTGCTCTAGTTTTCTTTCACAGAAAACCTCGCCAATGATCACTTTCTAATAAACTTAAAATCTTGAGTGATTCTCTGAGTACCAAGTGTAATCCAATAATAATGGCAATACCCCTTTGCCTGAATGAGTACTCAATACAGGCATAAAGTTTAATCTGGACATTCTATTTTACTAAGGTATATTAGATACCTTATATTGAAATTATTTTAATCTGTATCATTAAAATTACAGAAGATTTACCAAAATTTATTTTTAAGTAGCAATAAGCAGTATTTTCGATCTATGAACCAAAATCTTCTTGTGACTAAATATGTGTAACTCCCACTGAAAACCCGTTGTGACTGCATGTGTTTCAGAGCAGAAGATGGCCTAATTCTTTGTTATGTTTTATATAGTAAGGTGGTACCTGAATAAAAATACCTGCAGGATCGGCAGCCAGTTTCTACAAGACTCATAACATTCCAAACACTGAAGGCATATTTGGAACACATTAGTTTCAAAGTCTCTTCTGTCAGAATTCGCTTGCATAATGAAACACAACAGTTTCTTATGAGACCAATGAGGCTGTAGGAATTCAGCAAGTAAGTGTTGAAAAATGAAAATACTGTTAGGAAAAGTCCTTGGTTTACTAGTAACAGAATTGTAGGGCAGGAATGAACATCAGGAGATCACTCAAAAGCTCTGAGTCTGGGTCGCATTAAACACCTGTCATGACTGGCTTGACCTTATCTAATCTACGTTAACAAATTGCTTGGGACACAGTTCCCACAGCCTCCCAGGTAACCTGTTTTAATTGCCAACTATTTTCATAGTTTGAAATATTTTCCTATTATTAACCTATTTACCCCTTGCTGCAATTTAAGCTTATTATTTGTTGTATGATTTTCTCTTTAATGCCTTCTCATTTGGAATTTTTAATGAACAATAACTTGAAAAGAATCATCCACATTTCCAGTGATGGGTTTCAACTACTTAGGATGTACAATGTCAGGGAGATCAGTGGAAGTTTATGTATGATTTTCCATGGTGTCTCAACTCAAAAACGAAGTGAATTAACCCAATTCAGCTTTTCCTCACAAGTCTTTTAAGCCTCCTCCCAAACAGGCATAAACCAGAGATTATCACACATATTTGACAGGAAGTATTCATAAAATAAGCCAGGTCTGAAACAGAATTTGCAACAGTTATATATAAATATGCTCCAACGTATTTAATGTAATATGCATAATGTAGATTAATGTAGATTTCACCAGTTTTGTTTGTCCAAGGAATGTATTTTAATTTCCTTGAATTTTGCCATTCATTAATAAAGAAAAATATTTTGAAACATTAAAATTATGTATTAAAAACTATCACTGCAAATATATATACTACATACGTGCATAAAAACATACATTCAGGTTTTATTGCTAGTTTATTTTAAGATAAGCCATGTCTTTTTTTTTTGTTTAGCATTTACTCTTGGAATCTAACAGTATCTTTCAGCCAAAATTAATTTATGGCATAGTGGCAATGTATTGGTAAATGCAATACCTACTATGTCCTATGCACGCTGTAATTTAAATGCAGTGATTGTACAGTACTGCAGTCATTATCAGACTATTGCACAATCCTGTATTACACTAGTTGGCTGCCTGCAGTGTTCTCATTTCTGTGACACTGCAGTTTATCAGTCTGCACAACATACTTCATAAATCTTCATGATTTCCATTTTCTTGCAACATCTCAGTTTTCATTACAGTTATGCTGGATGTACACAGATGCCTGCTTAAGACAGGTGTCCTGTAACAAACTTTAAGTTCTATCTTTCTCACAGAATAATTTTCATAAGAAAGAATTTGTATCTAATGTGACTAATTTTCCTCACTAATTAATGAGTACAATCATCTAACATTAAAATAGTCTTTTCTGTAATTGTGGTGAATATAATTTCATGCAGATGAGAATGCTTAGTTCTTTGTCCATACAATTACAATAAGCACACTTGAAAAGATCTTAGGCATTAATCTTTACAGCATTTTTGCACAATCAAGTTTAATCTATGTGACACCAGAGAATCATCTGAGAAAATATTTAGTTCTTTCAAATCTGATAAAGTTTTCTACTAAGCCCCCATTGGAGTCTGAATATATTATCTTCTAAAAATCCTTGAACTTGTAAAATTTCCAATCAGCATTTTACATTTTGCCTGGAGCAGCATATCAAAGCACAGAGCATTTTATCAAGCTTACCCACCCTCTAACTTACCCTCTACAATTATGTATATGACTAGTTCAAATGCTAGAAGCTACTGAGGCAAGAGACAGTGTGACAAGAATTCTGAATTTCCAGGAAATACCTAGATGTGAACTCAGGATAAAAGCAGCTGAAAATTCAATCTAATACACAGTTCTGCAGATCAGCACGTTGCAGTTCCAACCATTCAAAGCTGAAAATACCATAGAATTCATTATAAGTCTTCAGGAAGCTCACAATTTTGAAAGCTTGCAAATGCCATAACTCAAATAGTGAAAATTTCTATCCCAAGCCCATCATTTCCCCATCAAATGACCAAGTATCACTCAGATGTGGTCATTTTCTTTTTTTGGCTATGTTTGTCAATAGCTGTAGCATTGGAGAGAGTTTCAGTAGAATGGATCTAAGTGACTTGCTATGCTGTTTAACAGCTTGTTTACAAGTAGTAAGTTGACATATGTTTCTTCTGCAATAATCGTAACCCATTTCTTTTCATCTATACTAAGTAGCTCAGACACTGTTCTTTAAACAAAGAGGATAAAACCTCACCTTCTACCTCAACATCTCAAAGATTTGGTATTATTGTATTTCTACTCTGGAAAGTGTCAACATCATACCTCACCTGTACCTTAGCTAATGAAATTATGACAGTTACAAAATCCTTTTTCTACTTTGATTTTGACATGCTCTTGAAGTAAGTTCACACCAAGGAGAAGCCTATGCTCTGGGGATCATTCACTTAAAGTATTTGGTAATGCATTCAGGTCAGTTTTGAAAAATAGCATTGCCAACTATGCCATGAGAACAAACTTTTGAAATACTTTCAGTTGGAATTTTGATTCGTAAGCCAGATGAAGTGGAACTAAAAGTAGGTGGCTCTGCTACCATCATGCTCTAGTGACTCCACAATTCAATCACTCACCTTGAAGGTGGAGAAGCAAAGTTCTAATCACTTCTGTTTGATTAAGTGTTGGCAGGAAAATACTATGACACCATACCCCAGCAATCCAGTGCTGTCAGCAATAAATATTTACATCGCCTATGCAAAATGCAACAACTTTCTCAAGATACCACTGACAATATATTGCTACTGTAATTTTTTCATATTTTCATTTTACTGGAAATTTTCTTGTGTGGAATAATTAATCCAAACCTGAATTAAACATTTTCTTTGACCTAAGATAATTTTATCCCCATCTCATGGAAAAAAAATTAGCTTCAGGTTGAAATTCAGTAAGAAAGAATTAATGAAAATGTTTCCCTTATCACCATTTTATACCCTTTTCCACTGCAGACCTTGCAGTTACATCCCTGACTCCATCTGAACATATATAAGCATTTAAGAGTGATCATGTTAAATAGCCTGTAATATCAGTATGTCCTTGAAATATCAAACCAAGCCCCAAGTACCTTTAGGTTCTACAATCCTGTCTTTCCCTTTAATTTGTGATATACATACTTAAACTTCTTGTTTTGTTTTTAAGCTTCCCTTTTTCATTATCTCTAGCTTTTATACCTCAGGGGGTCGAACTGTTCTGTTTGTTCTGGCTAAGGTTCCTTCCAGCATTTTAATTCTTTTTGTTTGAGTGGGGTTTTCGGTTTGTATTTGGTTGGTTGGTTGGTTGGTTGGTTTGGGGGTTTTTTTGGGGTTTTTTGAGAACTTTCCTAAGTTGGTGGACTGATAAGACAGAGCACAATCTGACTACATGATCAGCATTTCTTTTGGTGCTGTTGTATTACTTGTGTTCTATCATCTTTGAATGTCAGTTATTAAAATTTTCTACAGAAGCAATGTAGCATTGTTCAAAATATGACCTCTGTAATTAAATCAAACTAAAACCTTGAAAAGGCTGTTATCCTAAGATTATTTTAATATCCAATATAATAAATTATTTTGAAGTTGAATATAAGCCTTATTTTGGTGAATAAAATGAACACAATAGCTGGAAGGGAAACATGGCTTTTCTTACATTCAATTTTTATCAAATGCAAAAAATTTAAAAAAGGTATTTCAGCAACATGGCCTTTCTCCTTCCTGGGAAATATCACAAATATTGAAACAAGAAACATGGAAATAGTGTTTTGCAGATAATATCTAAGAAATATCACTAGATTATCTTTAAGGTCTCTCCCAACCCAAGCCATTTGATAAAAACAGCTGTTATACACTTTGTTCTTTTTAGGAACTTACAGTAGAGAGGTGACAAGCAGCCTTGAGAATACATGAGGATTGGAAAAAATTATTACAGCACAATTTTGAAATAATCTAATAATATACATTTCTAGTCTTAACTTCACATATCTAAAATAAGAAACATTGATTATAATGTCACAGACGTGACTTAAACTTCCTGGTGACTGACCCTGCCCACACCAAAATATTCTGTCCGCTACGAAAGGATACAATCAAGTACTTAAATTATAGCCAAGTTCCTGGAGCAGATTTTCAGAGAGACTGTTGGCTCACCATGCCATGCTTCATCCAGCTGGTGAAAACCTTACTTGCAGGGGTCATCATTTTCACTTACTCTGCAATGACACAACTGGGTCTATGCTAACAGTAAAGAGTGAACTACAGAGATCTCCTCAGGGCTCCTGAGAATTCTGTCCTGTGGCACTTCCCATTTAATTCAACATACTCAAACTATAGAGAATTTTAAAGAAAAAGACAGATTGGGTTAATCAGGCCTAAATTTACACTTTATAGAGGAAGTTTGATATGTTCTCTGTGGGAAGGAAAAATGGGCTTTCATGGATCAAAACTCTGCGCGCTAGTATTTAAGGGCATATCACAAAGAAGAAAACAACAGATTGCAATTGATGATTTTCATCTGACCTCTTTCTCTCTCCCTCTCTCTCAATCACTGTTTCATACTAGAAGACATAAATTCATGAGAGCCAGCACCAATGAAAAATGCACTAGGACTGAACCGCATTTCAGAGCTGCTGGTGTCAAGGGGACAAGTAATGTCTGTGTCTGTCAGAATGTAAATTAAGTCGCTTCACACGATTCAGTCTGAAGATTCAGAAAAGGGCATGGCCAAAAAAATGGTGTATTTGCCAAACTTGATGTTTAATAAAGTATTTCTTATCATAGTCAAATGTTGTTCCCCCTTTAAACTGCTATTATGCTGCAATAAATTGTAGCCAACTTGGTATAAATGATAGGGGACATCAACAAAGATCATTTTCTGAAGAGTCTTTCAGACTCGGGAATATTAGAAAGCCTAGTTCTTTTTATTCTAGGGTTTTTCTCTGGATATAATCATTCTTTAAAAACTAAATATAAGAAGTCTTTGCTCTTTATAAATATAATGTTTTCAGTATCTCCATTATGGTGCAAAAATATCACATGACAATTTCTAATGACATAATGAATATTGCTGTGTGCAACTCATATCCAGGACACAGCCTGCTTTACTGGTAACTTATTCAGGAATAAATTTCCATATAATCAATTTGTGCTAGAAGTTACAACATTTCCTGCCAGGCTCGCTCAGGACCAGCAGTTAGGCAAACGCAGCAGTAGATCCATTTGTGCCCATGTGTTGGTTTCCAGCTTGTCAGAATTCAGATCAAGCAGCTAAATGTTCATCCTGAGACACAGAGGGTTAACACTGTGAACAAAGCACTGAGTGGATTCCATGACCCCTGTGGTATCATGCAAGCCTGTAAAATTCCCTCACTTTAAGGCAAGAGCTTCATCACAGGACTAGTTGGCAACAGCAGAAGGAGAGGATTTTCTTGTATTTGAAAGTTTAGTGTGGTTTCTCCTTTTCGCAGTGAAAGGTTTTAACAAAATTCAGTGTCTCAAAGATACTTAGCTACTGTTTAGCTGGGTGCTACTGATTAATGTTTAGGTAGCTGAGAGAAATAATGAGCTTGGGAATGAATGTGAAGAGCTGCTGCCACATTCCCAAGGAGAGGGGGAGGATGCAAGTGCAGCACTACCACATCTTGCATCAGCTCAGGGTGTAGGTTGTTAGTCACCACTACACAAACACAGCTCACTAGGAAGACACCTTTTGTTGCTGACTTCAAGACACAGCTCTGTACTCTGGAAGTGTATGTATGATGTACAGAAAGCTGCCCATATACAAGCTCATATACAATACCAGACACCCATGCACACATCTGCCTGTAAACATCCATCAGCAGATTATTACAGTTTGACCAAACTACCCCCGTTCCCAACTACTGTACTTCTAGGTCTGCTCTGTGTGCAGGTTTAAAGGACAGTTAAGACATTTCAAAATATGTGAAATAGGCAAACAGCTTTCTCATTCTAAAAGTTATTCTTAACTCTCAAAATTTTTTAAGGTTGAAAACATTAAGAGAAGGGAATTGAAGCCAGTGGTATTGACTGGAGGTAGCCTGCACGTGCTGCTGAAAACTGTTTCAGTTTTACTCAGTTATGACATTTAGCCATAATACTAAGGCTACTACTTTGAATACAAAGCAAAGGCTTTGTAAAAATCCAAAATCCATTCTGAAATTGCTACTACAGCTACATATACAATTTTTCTAAAGCACTGCATGAGGTACATTTCCTAATAGCCCCTCAATTTTAGAGAGAACATTTAAAAAAGCTTATCAAAATATGTTACATAAAAAATAAGAAGTTCAACAGAGACAGCGACATCAACTGTTATCCATTTTGCTGTTGATTCTGCGACCTTATTTATGCACATTGATGTTTTTTCATGACAGATATGCGATATTGGACTCTGTAATCTGAAGACTGCCATATTAGTTATCTTGCAAGACATTCATTGAATAAAAGAGGTGGGAGAACACTAGGAGATATATTTGTACCTAACCTTGAGATAAAACTTAATTATCTGTCTCCTTATCACCAATGTCTGGCACAGCTGGCAGCTTATTTATTTTTTATTTTAAATGTTTAGAATGCAATTGTGCTCACCAGTTATCTTATTAAAAATGAAAGTAATCTGATTTTTTTTCTGTCTCTTTAGAAAGAAACTATTTTAACAGAGTATCTTTCAGAAGTATTCTGCTGGTCTGTACTTCTGTCTAATCTGTATGCACGCAGAGCATCGCATGAAAAATGCATGCACAAAGCAGGCACAAAAACTAACACTACCTGTGCCTCAGCTTGGGCTGATAAGAAGTTTTGTACACTGCAGTAATAGCTGAATCTTGCATGCCCCTTTGCCTTTGCTGGCAAAATCTGCCTTCAGATGAGTCAGAAGCTGAACTCTGCCAGGTTTAACAAATGTCCACAGAGGATGAACAGATAGAATTATTTATTTCTATTAAGAATACCAGAGAGTATATTTTACAGGAAGTAATTTCATTATCTGTTGAAGTGCTAAGGTTCAGAATTTCAATACACAAAACTCAATGATGCATTAATTTGATCCACCTCATTAGCATCCAGGCACATTTAGAGAAAAATGCCAAAATTATTACAGTTGGTTCCAGTCATCAAAGTGATAGGCCCTGAGGGGTTTGACTCTGTAATTAACAGATAATATATATTTCATGAATAATATATATAATAAAATATATATACTGTATAATGTACAGTGTACATAATGTATCTCATAATACATGATTAACATAGAAAAAGAGGCAATATTTAAAATCATATTGCCATGAAGTAAAATTAGACTGCAAAAATGTTTCAAATTTGATCACTCTATCTAGAAGAGAGAAAACTTATAAAGAACCATAGATTTACATAATAGGGTACTTACTGCTATAGCTCAAAGAAAAGTAGGAGAAAAAGATCAAGGGCACCTCATTTGTCCTGCTTCTGCAAATGAATATGCAAACAGCAGGCAGAGAAACCAAAGCAACTCTTACAAGCATACGTCCTTTCCTACTAACAGGTAAGGTCTCCTTTTAGATATTCCGGTATTTATTTTCACTATTTCAGCTACTTTTTAGTATGGACCAAGCTTCGTGAAACAAATGTGGTGAGACCATTTTTATGATTTCTTGGTAAATTCCATGTGATAGATTTAAGTATTGATTTTTGGCATTAGATCCCACTTACTGACTCGCAAAAGATACCCTTATGTCTCAGCAGCAAGTGCATATATAAGGAATACAAAAACACTCACATGTGAACTGGAAAGACCATCTATCAAATACAACCATTACCAAAGAAGACTGAAGGACAACAGCCAAGTGTAGAGTTCTTTCCAAATACATTCATCTATTTGTGTCCAACAATACTAAGTCTATAGAGAAGGATCACTGAAAAACTACCTCTAGTTTAAAAGTGTCTTGTAGACTGTATTATATGCTTCCTATCACTGGCAGTCCTGACATATAAAAAAGTTTAACTCCATCTCCATTTGCATAAGCTTTATATTATTTAGTTACCTGCTGGTGTCAAAAGGAGACAAATAAACATCCCCTTACCCAAACTCAGATGTTATCGCTTGAGTACCCGAGGAACAATATGGATAAAGGCTGGCATTGGCTTACAGACACAAGAACACTCACCAGTTAAAACATTTCTTATAAATGACTGCATTGAAACGTAAGCATCTTAAATGGATTTTATGGAAATATTATGACAAAGAATAATTTAGACTTTAATTTTATTAAAACCTGGAAAGGTAAAATGCCCCCAAAAATGATCATTATCATTCTAAAAGAACAAAAACTACTAATTATTAGTCTAGCATTTTCTTGCTTGAAGTGATTTTTAATTTTACATACACTATGCCTGTTTTCTACATGAAGTGCAACTGATCCTTGGTATTCTGAATCTAGTGCTAACCATTGTGAAATTGTATTAGACATTTCAGTGCCTGTGTCTCTAAGATATATGGTGCCCTGTGTGAGAAAAATAACTTAGAATAATTTAACTTAGCTATTAAACAATTATACCCATGTTCTCTTACAGCTAGAAGGTGGTTTATCATTTCTATTGCTAAACTTAAAATAGCTACTATTTATTTTCACTGTCTGAGAACCTCAACGTGACTGGTACAACAAAGATTCTAATTAGAGTAATCTTTTCTGTAACCTGATTGTCTATTGTTTTCCAACTCAAACAAGATTTGAATTTGAAGAACATACACTGTGCTGGGTCTATGTAACTTGTAACAATTTTCTATCTTAATAGTCACACTGCAGCATTTGAAAATTGGTAATTATTCATTTTGCCATGAGCTGGTAACTGAAGGAGTGAAATTCTCATCTCTGAAGGATGGTATAGTAAATCATGGATTAGCAAAGTCAGGCACTCTCGGTGAAAGAACATCCTCTTGCTTACACCCAGCAAAGCTAAGGATCAATATGGCACTCCTTCTCATCACAATACATATTTTATGTTAACTTTAATCAATTTCATCTCTAGAAATAAAGTGCTTTAAAAAGAAGAAAACTAGCTAGTTTTCTAACTAAAATCATGTTAGTAAAAATTTGACTCTGCAGAATCTGATGGAAAAACTCAATTCATCTTCCTACAGACTTTCAACAAGTTGTGACAACATCACACAGTCATCTATAAATGATACTTGCTAAAAATTTTGTGTTTAAAATAAAATAAGCTACGTCTGTTTGAAAGAATACACTGTAGATTTTTCACAGAAAATACATAGAAAGTAGAATTCACATTTCCTGACCTCCACTAAATTGACCATTCAGACTTGTCCATGACCTATGGGGAAAGGGAGGCACCTCCATAAGACAATTCATCCTGTCCTCACACAAAAATCCAAGATAGATGGGAGGAATTATTCTCTGGAAGTCCTTTTTCTGTCTCCCTCCAAAATCTGTATATGGACAATACATAACTTTGGCTAATACCTAATTTTCTGATAGCTAAGCTCAAAAAAGATGAATTAACCTTCTCAGGCCTTTGGCTGGAAATCCTGGTTTGTGGTAAGGTTTTGCTGGTGTTTTATTTTTTCTTTTTTTTCTTGTGCAGACTGACTATTTTGGCTTGGAGTTTCAGCATCTCACAGGCATCTGGCAAGAACTCCTACAGTCTTACACCTGCGACGCCGTCAGAGACACGTTCGTGAGCCTGCGCCAGCGAGGCAGCTGATAGGGAGTGCAGACTTCCAGTCGCTCCTGTAATAGCATTACATCTCTGATGGGGAATGAGGGAGGCTGCTATCAGGTTATTAGGCTTTCAAGACAAGTGTGGGCAAGAATTACAGCAGAAGAGATAAAGGTAAAGGAAGAGTCATTATAGCACAGTTTCTGATGATTAAATAAGGCTCGGAACCAAGCCAGTTTCTGGTTCGGGGATTTTTTTCCCCTCCACAAGAAACCAACAGAAACATTTCAATTCTGCCTGTTCAGATAAAGGTATCTGAAGTTAGCCAATACCAGTTCTGCATATTTCCATCTCCTGAGTGAACTATCAGCATACTAATATTCAGATTAAAATAATAAATATTCAGATTTTTGTATACACCTATGTGGTTCAATTCTTTATGGATGCTATTTATAGTCTATAAAAAGTAAAGAATATAGAAATAAGAGAGAGGGTTTGTTTATAATTTATATGTTTCAGGAAAACATAAAAAAAATAGTATAACTAATATTCCATACCTGAGTAGTGGTTGCTTTGGATAAGAAGGCTGGTCGCTGTTTTGGCATGGCTGAGGTTTTTTTGTGACTTGCTTATAAATATTCCTGGCAGTTACCCCGATCCATAGCATAGTAGAGAGTGTAGAATAATGCAGTACTATGCCAACCTAAAAAAAGAGTCGACAATTAAACAACTCAATAAATAGATCAGTAAAACAAGAGTTTTACAAGAATCTTATTTCATAAGTGCACAAGCAAACAGAGTTTTTTTTTTAACTGAATTTATAAATGCATCTAACAGTTGCACTTAAAACCAGTTATTTAATCTACCATAGATAGTATTATTTGTAATACCAGATGCTATGTTAGGAAACTGAGACTGTAAAAACATTTGTTTTCTAAGAACCTCTTTAATGAAAACATTTTACACCTGGATTTGAAGTGATGTGAATCTCAGTTTGTGCTGCACTCTTTGTTAGCCTATCATGACAATGCAATTTAAAAATTAATGAGAGGCCAGCATTTTTGCTTGCTATTATGCTATTTCCTTTAACTTTTCAGGAATATACTGCTGTAGTTCCCTCTCTGCTATACACAGGCAAGGTTAACTTCTGGCAATGGCATCAGTTCTATTTGCCTAAATCCAGATTATTGTCAGACATATTTTAAGAAAATTAAAAACTTGGCCACAGAATTTTAAAAATTAAATGACAGCTCTTGGCATCCCCCCTTAAAAAGAATTATAAACTCTAATAGTTTTATTATCACTTTGTCTCCAAGAAACTGTGTGTTTACCATCTAAAGTAAAACAAACACCTCTAAAATGCTAACATCTTTGTTATGTTAGTAATTGTTATTAATTACTATGGAAGCAGTAATTGGAATTTTATCCAATCTCCAGTGCTTTATTACATAAGCTAAGTCTCCATCTGATTATATAAAATGAGGTTACCTTTGAAGCAATAACCTGACATTTTGCAGTGACAAGTAAAATATTGCTATAATTGGAAAGAACATAAATGTTTAAGGAATACAGAGAATTTCTGAATAAAGCTAACACAAATCTATTATAATGATTTATTTGAATCAGTGTTCATTTTTGCTTCACTTAAAACAAAATAATTGATGAATAAAGAAAAAAAATTCCATGCATTTTGTTTATATTTGGTATTATAGCTCAAAACTTGAAGACAGCAGCAAATATCAGCAGCAGAAAACTCTTTGTAATTTTCTCTGGGACTTGTCTGTCACACTAGACAAGGGAGGGTAAAGCCTTCATCACTGTCATTGCTTGAGGTAAAAGAAGCAGAAATAAGAAAATGAGACAACTTTGTATTATGAGCTGGCAGACGCTGCCAGTTCAGGGACTGGTGCTGTCTGGACTTGGTTCACAGGCAGTTTGCAGAGTTTCTGTAAGGACACTCTGAACAGGACCATGAGCAGGGAGGGGAGGCAGGAGGACAAGAAAGGGGGAAGAAAAGGAGGCAGAAATAATGAGAAAGAACTGGAAAAAAAATTTAGCTATTTAGCTCCTAACCTCTTTCTCGTTTCACAGCCCTGCTGCTACCTATTCTGTTTTCCACACAAGTACATGCAAGAATTGGAACAGTGGGAATGAATTCCATGTGAGAAGGCACCTACATGTGGAATTGTGACAACATATATGTTCACATAGACAGAAATCGTCAGCCGCTTAAATGAATGTAAGACCTAAAAACAGTACGAGAAAACTATTTTCTTGAACTTTCAGGGAGGTAACTGAACTGACTGAAAACATCATTGCTATGCCACACCTGAGTCACATTGCTGTTTTTCACACTGTGCTCATATTTTGGCAACTGAGTTACTTCTGATAGATGGGCAAATTGAACAAACATGGAGTTGGCAATAATGTTATCATCCTCTGTACTAACTCTTTAATGACATGCATGTCTCTCAAAAACAAACAAACAAACAAACAACCCAAACCAAAAAAACCAAACCCCCAACGATTTGCATTTCTTGCTTGAAGGAAACACGGATTTATCCTGAAAATACAGGACCTCTTTATGACTAACAGATTTGACAGGACTCAGCAAAAGTGTGGAATTTGGAATGGTGCACTGAGCTGTTACACTAAATTCTAGAATTCTTGCTACTATTTATCCACTAACAATCAGGAAAGAAATGCTTGTTGCACTTCACATTGCAAATTCAGTGTTTCGGAGCGCTGGGTTTTGCTCTCTGTCTCTTCCTTCCCCTTGTCTCCACACTGACATCAGATATGTGACGGAGATGCATCTTCCTCACTGTTGTGCTTAGGGACTGTGACTGCAAGTTCTTTTGTCCCCTTCAGTGGGATCACCTCTTTCTACCTCTCTCAAGCTAGGAAGACACCTGGGCCCTATGGTAGAAATACATGAGATAGCAGCTCATGACATGGCAGGGAAGGACGAAGCTCAACAGAAAGACCAAAGTGGCTTTGTGCAGTAAACTCCTTCTTGACTGTCTTAGCAAATATAAATTGGAGGTTATGAAAGGAAGGTCGAGGGTACAAATTTACCTGTGTGTAAATTGTCACTGGATTTCTGCCTCTGTAAAGCTTCAGAGGCCAAAAAATATGCACAAATTAAATACCAAAGTGATAACTTAAAACTATTTTCACTATTAGCAGAACTTTTGTATATCACATAAAATTGTATGGGAAGGGTTGAGTTTTCCACACGGAATAAAGGATTATGATTGGAAATATTGAAGTGATGACCCCTATTTTTAAGAAGGTTTTCCACTGACAGGCCAAATGGTACAGAAAAAACTGCCAGGATATATGCATTGAAAACAGCATTGTACCTAAAGCTCTTTAATAACTACAGTTATATGGTAAAAATTTTCTTGTTTTCTTGGATTTGTTTTTTCCATGTCCCATGTTCTTAGAACTCTTATCTTTGGGAATAAGCACCAGCCTTTTGAATAGAAGATTATACTTTTCTTCAGTAAGAAGATGCAGTCTGTTTGCGCTCCTTCAATAAATTTCAGTACCCTAGAGATAACTTAAGATCCACATGATGCAGTTACCATGGTAATGACCAGAATACACATTTATGCAAAGCATTTTGGCACAAAAAGGTCTCTTGATCAGCTTTAACTGCACACAAATTTCTTTGTTTTCCCCAAGTTTTTAATTTAATTTCTTTTTTTTATAATTGCAATCATATTTCAGATAAGACTGTACTTCTTAATGCAGTTCTATTTAAAGAAGGACACAGATATGCATTGACGTTCTGATTAAACTATTAATCCTGCAATGAAAATCATTCTTTTTTGTGAGATGAAGGGACTCAGGAATTTCTCTGCAGTCTGTAACACCACTGGATGTGAATATTTCATGATCTTTAAACATTTAGCATTAGCAAAACCCCATGCTCCCTTCACAGGTAGAAAATTTAGAGCAAGAAGTTCAACTTTCTGAGCTGAACTTGTAGGCTACTGGCTAGTATGGAATGGGCTTTGCCTTTCTTGATGAAGATTTACTGCCTTACAGAAACAAATTCACAAGCAGCTTCACATATGACATTCATCAGGGAGAAGGAAGATCTGAGCCTTGCCTTGGAAGCTCTTATCTTATAAACCATATTAGGAGGTTCTTGGAGATGTGATTGGAGTGATCATGCCATTGCAATTAAAAAATAACAGGATTCTGTCTCCCTCCATAACTTTTCTGCCTCCTGAATCTTGTGCCCAGAAGTCCATTCTTCATGCTTCAACATGTTTAACTGATGATTTCATCCCCTAGCACCCATAACCTCATGGCTATCATGCTTTCCTCTAAAGTAGGAGCCACGAAACAGCAATCTTTGAGAGTACAGAATTGATGCCTCCCACACATAGGGAATGATCCAGCTACAGTGTCTCCTTCTCTCTCATTCCTTACATGAGAGGAGTGAGCTTCCTTCTGCCTTTTGAAGCAAACTAATCTGAGGCCCTAACTCTGGGAGATGGAAGGGCTCAGTGGCTGGCTCAAGCACCTTTCTGGCAGTGTACTGCCTTTGATTTATCCCAATCTCCTGCTCCTAAAACAACCTCTGACTTGCATGAAAGATTTTGCCAGTAAACTCAAGAGTCTGGATTCTACAACAGCCAACATTCAGCGACACCCAGAGTGAGATTCAAGGGTAATCTAAAGAGTCTGTAGATTCATTCACACAGGAAATGTGCAATCAACTCTTCTAGACCAGCACACTGACATCAGTTTTCTTTGTAAATCATAAAGACTGCAGAGCACATATGCAAGTGAAAGGCCTATACAAATCCTCTCTGAAATAGATATGGAGGTTTAAAAGGGAACTTTAGATTTTTAGATTCCACATAAAAATAAATGTCTGACCATTTCTGAAAAGACTTTTTTTGTGTGACTATTTCGCCTTCAAGGGGATTTGAAGGTTCTTCCAGCTATCACAGAAAATGGGCCCATTTCCATAGCATTAATTCCTGATGTTTAAAACTAACCTGGAACTACTCATTTAGAGACAGAAGGTGATCCAAATGAAGCTAATTTAGAATCACCCTTTTTAGTTAAATTTGAAGGATAAAAGTTAACTTAGTCTATTATTTCACATCAATAAGTATGCTGCAGTGAAATTTTTGTGGAAGTTTTAGGGATAATTACAATAGGAAAGGTGGTGGTTGACTGGCTTTGATACAACATTTCAGTGATTAGGACAAAAAATACTTGCACTTGGAATCTTTCCCTATGCACTTGGGAAATAAAATGTGAAAATTGCATTGCTGCAGGTTGAAGTTGTGCTTTGAATTTTAGCAGATTGAAGGATGCCTGAGGAATGGCAACTGATGGTGGTACACCTGTGGTATAACTAATATTTTAGTACTGCTTGAAGCAGTAACATTTTCACAAATATATTTTAAGCCCAAATATCAGGGCTTTGGCACGTTCGATATGAAATCACAGAGTAATCGTCTCAGGGTTATCATAGGACACAGGCACTGGCACCCAGAATTTTGAAAACCTTGTTGTCAGAAAGCAAGAAAGGATCTGTGGCTGGGTACAATGTTCTCAAAGTGAACAGTTTTTCAGCATCTATTGCCAGCTATTGGAGCCTTGTCTTAGATTGTTTGGACTATTTAATCCACTAGCCCTGTCTAATTACATCAGACAATTTCTACCAGGAAACAGGGGACAGTCTCTGTCTTGAGTGACCTGTATCTTTCCTATATTGTAACTACTGATGATATTGTCTGTTGATGTAGCATATCGTCAGGTAAATAAATAACTTCATGAAACTGGTTAGCAGACATATATGAATGGTTCAGTTCAGTTTCTCTACGTGTGCATGTTTCTCAGCAGCTCAGGATCTGGCCCTATCCCATAGCAAGAGACAGATGCCACTGATTAAGATACCCCTGTAGTTTATGTACTACTTATAAAAGGCTATTAATAACACATTTATCTCAATCAATTTTTCATTATAGCTGTTAATACCACGTTGTTACCATGCAAGCTGCAAAGTAAATATCCAGACAGTGACTGGAACAACAGATGGTCATTTGTGATCATGTAATTACATGGCCATGGCTGCCCTACAAACTAATCTGCTACTATCACTTGTAAACTGCAGACAAAGACAATGGTAAGTGATATTTCAATTTGCTAGAACTTACAGATTAATTATGACATGATATGCTAGATATTGTGAGATATTTCTCTCAAAATAATCTAGTGAACAACTGTGTTATTTAAATGAGTACCATGTAATACACTTGGGTAGACTCCACATGTAGAATGTTACAGTGCTTACAGACCCACACGTGCTGTTTGCTGATGGTCATGCCCAAGGATACACAAAATACTTCCAAAGCATCTCACTGAATGTGTGAAGTGTAAGAGTGGTAACTCTTACACTAATTATGCAAGTTTTGCAGTGACTGCTGTTGGCTCCTGACTCTTGCTATTTACACCAATTCAAGCCAATCAGAAGAACTGGATTGGTGACAGGCAAAAAATCTGGGAGAACACTGGCTAAACAAAGTGCTTTACTACAGGAAAATACCAACAACATTCATGAGACCTGGTGCACTTCTACAAAATCTGAGAGGAAGAAATATTCAAGGCAAACAAATTTCAACAAGCCCTCATGAGGCATTACAGAAGATGACTGAAACAACTCTCTTTACACACTGTACAGACTCAGCCTTTATACTCAGAGCAGCTGAATCCAGCCCTATCTGTGCATCTCACTATTACCCCAAAAGTGCTGAGGCAAGAGATGTGAAACAGTCCAGCAGTGCAAACTAGGGTCTATAAACCAAGTATGCTGGTCTGCTGTGTCTCCTTAGAGGTCATCCAGTGAAGCCAGGGCCACCCTCAGGCAAACAGTGTATGTATTACAAAAGCAAAGCAGTAACGTTAGTCCCACACATTCAATCCAAAGTACCCGAAGGACAGAAGTATTTTGGATTCATAGTTTTCAACTATCCTGTACAGCAGAGAAATATTAAGATGTTCAAGGTTTTTCTTAAAAAAAACCAAACAAACCAACAAGAATGAGGCAATCTGAGCCTCAGAGAAGCTAATGCATTGATCACCCTCTTAGAGAAACTCATGGGACAACCACTGAACACTCCCAGTGCTGGCCTTTAAAAGACATGCTTATAATGGTTGATTTTGATAAACTTAAGATCCAGGAACAACATAAGAAAAGAAGGAGAACTGCCAATATTATGTTAAAAACTCATCTGCAAGTCTCAATTCTATTCGTAAGAATTACCAAGACAGATACTTACAGCTTGACATATAATTGGATATTTAATGCGATTGATTCCACCAGCAAAAACAGCAAATGTGAGAGCAGTGTGGAAACAAAAGTTGAGAAGCATGTGCCATCCTTTTCTGCTTATTCGGATTGTGCTGTTGAAAAAAATCACATTTTGGAATTAAAACCCCAACATATTTATTATGAAAATTACTATTTGGAAAAAATACTTAATTTGATAGAATAAAATTCTCTGGTTCTTGAATATCTATGTAACAATCTACCTATAGGACAGATTTTCACCTATATAGCATTGAAATAAATGGTAAAAAGGTAAAATAATTGGTAGAAATCATAAAAGTCTACTGATTTAAAGTTTCCTCCATCAAATCAAGCATTTAAAGTAGAGTACTAAAAGCAAAAGGTTTATTGCATAGCTTCATGTATGCAGAACTTTAACAAGACATCTCGAAAGGATTAAATGGAAGCTGAAGATCAGAAGACATTGCATTAACTTCACTTAATTAATATTTAGCAGCTTCTACAGTACAATATATTCCTACTCTTTTAAATTGCTAATGGTCTTTAACCAGAAGTATGTAGTTAAAATGGCATTTATATAAATTTTTCATATAAAAGAAAACACAAGTTTTCTAAACCCAAAATTTAGGAGACAAAGAAAGTTTCTTTTATTCAGTGATAGTTACCAGTCTTCCAACCAAATTTGGTCTTAAAAGCCAATATGGCAAGTGTATCTGACCAAAGTGCTGCTTGACTGGAATTTGCCAGAAAGCAATTTGATAGTGTTCATAGTTTTATATTCAATTGTTGAGTTAGAAATCTTAGGATAAGTGTGCAGAAAATTTAAACATATGTGTCAGGAAAGCTTGGGAACAGCTTAAGAAAGGTTGACATAAACTTTGTTTTGATTTCTCTGGTGTAAATCCTATTGCTGCCATTACTATCCAACAGTAATTCAAATAATTTTAATTTATCTTTACAGTAAGGGTTATAAAAATTGAAGTGCCTTGGCATCGTGCTGACCATTTAACACAAGTGCTTAAAATGGAATTCTTACCTGTGATGGACGATGTAGGTGATAATGGAAGCAAACAGGCACAACAACATAACTGCAGTACATGCATAAACCACAGGGTGCAGAAACTCCCCTGGGTACTGGGGGAAAGACAGCACTGTCTTAAAATCCTGTGGAAAGAGCAAAATGATTTAACATTGTTAGGCATGTGTGAAACTGAGACTTCATTCCAATATGTCCTGTCATTTCTAGCTGTTCCCTTTCAAGGGCAGGAAAAAAAAAAAAAGATGAACTTTTAATGTAGATACAGTTCATGAATTTACAATAACAGACTGCTCCTTCCTCATCTGCATACAGTTTGCTAGACAGAAATTAACCTTTTTGTACAAGCAGACATATCCCAATTTAAAAAAAGGTCTGAAAAAATACACAGAATATTACATTTTGCAGCATTAGCAATATCTGGTCCTTCTGATAACATGAATTTATGAGTGTATTTTACTAAGATATTAAGCACAAAATATCAAATCACCATAAAGGTCTTTAAATGGCATATATACGGCTGCAGAAGAACCAGTCAAAGAAAAAAGAAGCCACGAGAATACACCCAAATTATCAACTGACTCAAATATAATTACCAGTTGATACAACTCCTGTAACTCAGTGACCTTCACACTTAGCTGCAAATACTCTACTCTCTATAGTAATTCAAAAGTAACTTGGACAGCTATATTACAGCAGAGTAAAGATCCATGCATTCCTTTCAGACATGTTAGTGCCTAGTGACACAATTCTTCATGAAAAACATAATGAAAAACTATCAGTATCTTTGTAAAGTTAACCTTATCAAATTCCCATTCTAAATCACACATTTAGGAGAGCTAAATCTGGAGGTGTGATGGATGGAAAGCAAAGAGAGTCCATTACATAAAACAGAACATCTTCAGACTATCTGAATTAAATTCAGACTATCTGAATTAAAGCAAACATCAGACATTCCCTGTAATGCATTAAGCCACATTTGCTTGTGGCACTATATTTCCACACACAGGTACTAAAAATTATACCCAAAACCTATCACCTGAGTGCAAACACAGTGTCATCTACATGCCAGTTCCCATGTGCAGTGGCACTAACTCTGCACATAAAAATGAATATACATGCCAGCACAGAAAAAGCTAAAATCTGAAACAGTACTGAATATGACAATCCAGGAAACCCCAACATTTAAAATATTGGCATACATTTAAAAGACTTTTTTTCCTATTTGTCAGTTTTAGGTTCCCTTAGAAGAAGATTCAATACATTATTTTCCAGAGGTGAAATCTCCCCTTAGGAAACTGGGACTGTAATGCTAATACCTCTGGTTAATTGCATTTGCATGCAGAGAGCTGATTTCTAGCACCATTATTTATGTATATGAACTTGTCCACGTACAAGCAGATAATGTTCATGAGTGTATGCAATTACTAAATTGGGAGAATTTAGTTTGCCTTCTAGAATGATCCTCACAAGTAACTGATGCCCTAGTGGTTATTATTTTCTGTCATTATTAGCTTTAAAGTTTCTAAGATTGATTGTACCAGCTTCTTCAGAGGAATATGAATGACATTTCTAAACAGAGCAGCTCACAACATACATAAAAAGGACCACCAAAATGAAAAAATAACTTATGAACAAAATGCCAACTATATGTTATCACATCCCATTTCTCTTCACGTACTTCCTCAGCCTGCACATGTACCTCAGTTAAACCTGCTCTGTCACTCCTGTCCCTCACACGAGTTCTCTCTCAGCCCTGCCCAGTTCACCAAGACTCAGAGTGAGAGGTGGAGTCACTTCTCATGGAGGAGCTCAGCTTGTGCTGTCTCATCTAGAGGTGTCACTTCTTGCTACTCTTCCCTCAATCACAAATGGAACAGAGGAAGAAAAGAACTCTGTCTTTTGATGTGCTAGTTTTTTAAAGTGACAGACCTATGCTCTTAGGCCTTCTCATCTTTGTTTTCTTTCAATGTGCATGAATAAACACTCAGGATATCATGAATCCACAACTTTCAAATAATGCTTTAAAAGTCTGTTGGTTCAAAACTGTCTCTAATGTCCATTCAAACACTCTTTTTCTGATCATCTTTTTCTCCTATGTTTTTATTTGCATCATCTCCCCATTACTTCTTTTATAGAGTAAGTCTCTCGAGGTAGATAAATGAGTATTTACCAGGAATGTTCAATACAATTTTAGCTCATATTATTAGAGTGCAAACAACTGGACAATTTAAACATAAATACTCTGCTGAAAATGATAAAATGTTTGCTTCTAGCTCTTACTGATGCAATTATATTCTTGTACACCAATAGCACACTTTGTCATAATTTTAGGTACACACTTCATTTCTCTGCATTCAGAAATGTGTTACTGTAACTATACAGTAGTAACAGTACAGTTATTTAAAGAAATAAGTAAGTTGGAAATTCCTGAAAAAAATGCTCTGAAAAGTCAAAGCTGTGAAAAAGGAAGCACAGTGAAGCTACACATTTATGTAACAAAAAATGAAAGCAATTTTACTCAAGTACCATCTCTGTGTATTAAAGAACTAGTTTTTAATAGTGTAAATGCAAGGTTCAACCTCTCCCTATGTTTGATCATCAATATAAAAGCAAATGCCATGTGTCCTACAGGAATACAATTCTGCCTGCAGAAGAATGAAGAACAATCAGCATCTTAAAGCTAATTCCATTTTTAAATACGAGTTTTTTTATTATTATCTCTTATCTAATCTTTAACAGTAAATAAATGGTAAAATTTTGAGTATGAAAATACATTAATGCCAAAGTAGAATATCCTTTTTAAGAGTTTTGTATATTGAAAACTGATTTCATTATAGATATCTAACAGATGTCTTGTCTGCTCTCTAATGATAATGAAACTTTATTGATCTATCAACTTCCCTTGAGTAATCATCTGGGGAAGACAACATGCAGAAAAGAAGCATTTTTTTAATGCTGTATGCAAACTAGCATAATTGTATCTTACATTTTAAAAAGTTAGGTTTGATTTTATTTCCTAGAGGGGATTCAAATCATGATGATATTGAAAAATCACAAAAATTATCCCAGGAAAATGAATATTTACAAGACTTGGACCATTACAAACTGGTGTCTACAACTATAAGGTCCGTTTCTAATGTTTTCTAATTAGAAACTGTCATTCATTCACCCTTTTAAGATAGTGTGAAACAAACCAAGATAGTGGTGAGCACTTGTGGCACATGAGGTGAACCCCATATTGGGCCATTTTATGGAGACTGCACGCAGCAGAGGGAGGGAAATGATTACCCCCTTCTATTCACCACTTGTGAGCCCAAATCTCAACTACTGTATCCAGTTTTGGGCACTTCAATACAGGAATGACATTGCTGAATTGAAAGGAGCCCAGTAGAAGCCATCAAGACAATAAATCTCCTAAGGCCTGGATTCCAGGTCTTTAATTTACATCTATCTCCCAAGAGTTGGCCCATTTTACTGAGCTTTATAATCTGAATCCATTTACCTGCTGGCTGAAGTTGCACCATGATGAATGCAAGATCCATTAAGCCAACAGAAAGGAAAAACCAACAGAAAGAGCTTGAGCCAGAAATGTGATTTGTGACAAAATCACTGCATTTTGGAGGAGACAAGCCTGGATTTTTGAGCCCAGTACCAAGCCAGTTTATGCTTTTTACAGAGAAAATAATACATATTATTAAATGCCATTTAATAAAATGTGCATGCAATCCAAGGAAAAAGAAATAAAAAGCAGATCTTGCTCTTAAGAATACTCGAATTCCATGGCTTTGTGCGAAAGAATGACACAGTCAGGAATATTCTTAAAAAAGCAGCCTTTTCTAGGGGCTGGACTCAATACTGTCCATATGGGCTAAGCATTCTCTGATGAGAACGAGCATTACATGAGCAGTGAGCAGTACATGCCAGCTGAGGACTGAAGGGAAGAGTATGTGCCTCCTTGCAGGCTCTTCACATCTTCACACACATGCAGAGGAATCTAATTCCAGGGAATTTTTCAGTTCCCACTACAACAAACGTTTATTTTGCATATAGCAGGTAAACTTTCTGGATCACCCACACAGTCTTTGGTACGTAAGCTTTGCTAAAGTCTGTCCTGTAGGTGTTTAAACTTGGTACTTAAACATGAAAAACGACTTGAAATGTTCATTCTGGAACCTCTCTTTATAAGCAGTCTGATTTTTCAAAGTACAGAACCATGTTTCCACAGCCTGTTATGAGAAAACCCTGTGTTCTCTATGGGGAAAATGTCAAATACTGTAATTATGTCAACCTTCTAAATGACATCTCTGTAATACTTCCCCAATTCATGAATTAATTTCTCAAAAGGCTTAGACAGGCTGTTTAATTTGGAGAAGGCCTGAAAGATGGAAATTTAGAAGACTGTTTTCAGAACTGAACTTCATGAACAGGCTTGAGAAATTCTGCAGTCGTCTCCAGCAATAATGAAAATGTTGAAAAAGTAGCTTTTTTCATACCAAACTGGAAAGACTTCAAAGACTGGGGGAGCGCCTGCAAAACAAGAGAAAAATCCCCCAACTCTTACTGTGACCCATTCCTAGTATCCTGCCTCTTCTCAGTTTCTCATTCACACGGTTTTCCAAAGTTTGCTTCCAGAACAATTTCAAATATGCTCTGGCTTTGTCAGCTCAGTCTCCTCAGCGCTAATTATCTCATATAAGCATCTGCTGAATGTATGGCACTTTTGCAAATAATTACTCCTTATGCACACAAACCAAACCCAAAAATCCGCTGAAACCCACACCTACGTCAGTTGGAATAATGAGACAAATTGTGACAAAACAGGAAAGGAGCTGCTTATGATTTTTTGTTGATTTAACCTGCTTTTAGGATTACAATTAAAAGTGCTAAGAGTATTTATTAATCCATTTTATGTTAATTGGGAAGTATCATATTTAGATTTAAGAATTTTGTTTGTGTTTATTTGGCAGATTTGAGGAAATTACTATTGACAAAGCAGTCTAAGGGGGGAAAGGAAATGCTGTATACAATTACAGTAATATCCATCACTATTGAATTTCTATTGTGTTCTAAGAAAAATGAAAGGAAGAACAGAGGACAATGTATGCCAAAACATATTTAGCAAATTTTGAAATTCATTGTTGCTATTGGATATTTTTGTCATCTCCTGAAGAGTTATTACTCAGATACAGAGGTGTCTGGATTGGTCATAACATACACACACATCGTCCTGAAAAATTAAAATACTGACATAAACCTCTGTTCACACAAGAGCATAAATACAGAGTATTTAAGAAACAAATACTTATCATTAGGTATAACAAAGCTTCAAAGTATAAAATTCACAATTTTACTATAAAATAGAAAATCATATTGCAGAGTTCAGGACCCTAGAGGGCTTTGGATACCTCCAAAAGAAACTAGAGTGTAACCAACACTTTTCCTCCTATAGATAACAGAAGAAAAGACAAAATAGAGGACTGGTCTAAATACACAGAACATTAAGTAAAAGGCAGGAATATAATGTGGGAGTTAGTTCACAGTATTTTACTCTCACCTCTAGGACATCCTACTCCAAAGCTGATCAGAAAAAGATAATGCTCTATTATGTCTGACTCTATTATTTTACTTCTATTTGCCAGCCCACCTCAGAGCAAAGTGAAAGTGGGAGGCCACGTGAAGGAAGAAGCTTTTACCTCCTTTCCAACCCAATCTCCAAACTCTACTTTCCCTCATTGACATCACTTGAACAACTGTCACAGAGAGAAATCAAATGGCTCTACATGACTCCTCTCACTTGAAGTATGCTCATGCTTATTAATTATCAATCGTAGCTGATAAATCCTTGATTGCTGCCTTTCTAAAAAAAGGACTCTAGAAAACCTTTATTTTAACCCTTTTACATTACATAGGCATACACAACTTCTATGAAAGCACCTTAGGAAACTTTGTCTCACTATTTAAAAAGGTAACAAATCAGAGTATGTGCTGTATGAACTATAAAATGGACTGTTGGATTGACTGAGGCTTCTGTTTCAACTTTTTCCACAACAGGATGTACACAATTTTGATGGCAATGTAAAGCTTTAGGGTTGCTTTTTAGTTTACAGATACTACTCCAGTTTTCTGCAATTACCCCAAACCATAATAATCAATTATGAATTTTTGTTGTTTAACAGATTAGAGAATTACAGATTAATGACATGTATCATGATATTGTAGCTAATTTCATTAGCTACACACCATATGACAGGTATTTTGAATTTGCTGATGGTTTGTTAGTATATTAAAATATATTAGGCATTTAGATATGAATTAATAAGATACACATAGGCACTTTATAGTGTTCATTTTATAAATTAATAACGATGCAGAACAATGAAGTATTTTTCATTTCTGGTATGAGAACTGAACTGCCCCAAAAAGCATCGTTTCTATCAAATGAAACAATACTTGACTTTATGCCACAGAACAGTGATTAAGAAGTAATACCTGAATGAAAATGCTTGGACAGAATGAAGCTACAAAAATTTTCCATTATCTGTTTAGAAAGACAATGGTTGGAAAATGGATTTATGCGTGTGCATATTTATATATGCATATTTTAAAATTACCTGCCATCTTTTTTCTTAAAAGTTACTGTGAAACATGAGCTAAGAAATATATCCCATTGTTTGCTACCATAGCAATTGCAAAGCGAGGGTGAGTCTAAGGTTCTACTTTCTTGTCTTGCACAGATAAAATTGGAAGATGTACACATGAAATAAAGCAAAGTTGAATCCTCATAACCAAGCAAACACAAGACCTAGAGCAGAATTACGTATCAGATACAAAAGCTCCAGTAAAAAGTGCCTCAGTTGCCTTTACAGCTGTAGAAAAACCCATCTCCTACATCTTATCAGAGATAAATGGGCTTTACGAACCAAAAATTAACTGTAGCCCTTGTGTCAGTATTCAACTTTTTAAACAAAAATAAACTATGGAATTGGTTGCTTGCAAACAGTTAATTAACGTTTAGTAACTACTCAAAGTTTAAGAAGAACAGGCTGAACTCAAGCAGTTGAAGGAAGAAGAAGCCATTTTGGGTGTGGCACCTGCAAAGTCAACAGGTGCTTTCTTTAATGAATTTAGAAAAACATCCTCAAAGCAAAATTTTGATTCACGTGCAGAGAAACAAGCAGCTGGGGGAAAAAGGGAACTCACAGGAGCTGTAGAAAATGAGGTATATTTGATGTCATCAAATCTGAGGAACAGCTCTTAAATTATGAACAATTTTATAATGGGTGAAAAAATGTTCAACTAAGTCTCAAGGAAGTCAGTTCTTACGAAGAGGACGATAATATCTGCATTTAACTCGTGGGTCCCACAGCTTTGTGCTATGATTGGCTGCCATCTGGGCTCCATCTGACAGCAGCAGATTGGTATTCTCTGCACACGTCCTCGCAATTCCTGTCGCCTGTGTTTGCTGTCCCTTACACATACACACAATACATTATTTACTCAACTATAAACATTTCTGTAATGTACACAAGCAGCATCTACAGTGTAATCATGCATCAGCATTCAAGAGCAATCTAGTATTAATAGTACACACGTCTAATCTTTTTACAAATGGTTTATAATAAATATTTTTAAGGGTGCAAACATTTTCTAAATCTTAGAAACCTTTCCATTTTTTGTTTGCTTTCTTTTAGTCCCTGAATAATAAGAGTTCATTATTGTATGCATAATATTTTTGCTTCTCATGAAGGTAACTTTCTGCTAAGCAGGTTAGTTAAATAACTGCAATGGGAACTGTAAGTGTGACTGAGAACAGAGCAAAGCAGCTGATGTGTTAGCACTGCACAGGAATATTTTTCTTCACAAACAGCAATTTCGTAAGTAGGCTATCAGCATTGGTGTACAAACCAAAACTCGTACAGAATCAACAAGGACAGCTCTGTCCTTACTTAAAAGAGCAGAAGATGTTATTCCTCTCCATTTATTAAATGATTCAACATTGCGGTATGCCTGCAACTAATTAGTATGATCAACACAGTGCAGGGCAGGAACAAAAGCAGACCAGCCTCTGAGATGTGCTGATGTAAAAGCACACAGGAGTATACATTTTTAAACCCTGTCCTATAATTTATAACCATTACGTACTGATCATTCCTTGATGGAACTTTCATTTACAAGACTGAATTTAATGTCATTTCTGATCAGGCCTGTCCCAGGATATTAAAACTGACCACCAGGTTTATTCACTTACTAGCAGTTAAATAACTTACTTTCTTTTAGACTGTTTTACACTAAACATTATAAAAACCCAGACAAGTAAGAATGAAACAGATGCACATTAAAAGAACATTTCTGTATGGCAAAAGAGAGAGAGAAAGATATAGGTATATTTGCTAAGTCATATACTTACCATTAGCACTGCGAAGTTACTGAAGTGTGTACTCTGAATGGTGGTAATATTGCCTGCAGAACTGATTATGTGGCACCCTTCTCCCCACCAGCCTCCATGTCCATCCAGAAGGTCAAAATCCCAGAAGGCTGCAATGGGGTCTATACCCCGTGCAAAGTGCCTCAATCCTATAGTGAGAGGGCTGGTGAGGTTTCCAAAACTGCACCCATCTGCAAAAGGAACAAACTGAATCAGAGAGACGGAGTGGAAAACCCTTTAGTGATGAATGCTCTGTAAAGAGATCAGATACATTAAACTATGGGGAAAAAAGCCAGTGGACATAAAATCTTAATGGTCAAAATCAAAGGTAGTGCTCACATCAGAGAAGTTTGCAATGCTATAAATAAATCTGAACATTTCTATCACGTAATGTGTCAAAATGATCTAATCATTCCTCACAAAAGAGATCTTTTTTATTGTTTTAGATTCTTCAGTTACGACCAGTGTTACACTATTGCCCATGTAACTGCAGAAACGGCTCAGTTTCACGGCATGATTAATAGCTGAGACAATTCTGCACTTTGAAAGTCACATTCAAACATTTAAAAATGTTAATAGAAATGAGAGCACTATTCAGTATCGGACAAAATTAGTAAAATTGCATGGGTGAGTAATTAATCAAAATAATGACTCACTAGCACATACAATGTATCTTATTTAGACAAAAGTCTCTAACAACACCTGTTCTACATCCATCGTATCAGAAAGTATACTGCTGAGTATTGATACATGCAACAGGGCACTACTCCCACTCCAAAAGCCTCATTTTTATCAGTGTCTAGGACATTAACAGGGCAATTGTAAAGAGTAAAATAAGGCTCCTTCCGACACCTTTGAGAAGCAAGCATCTGTAACAACACAGTCAACAAACAGTAGCCCAGAATTTGCATTCTAATTGTAGCACGAGGGCATTTCTTTATTTGCAGGACAATCTGAATAAAATCGTGCAGATAGGAACAATTGCAAACACTGTACTAAAGACAGAGACTGTTTCCAGCCTCTCAGCACACTGCATGCTCTACTCCTCTATTCTCTACACAATCAAGTATACCGTAGCTTTTAGATTAAAGAAAATAATGCATAACAGCTTCTCACCTATTTTAGCAAAAACAGCTGGTGTGGCAACCGTCCTACGTTTCCCATCATCTGCGAGATTTGATGAGTTTCCTGTGCTAGGAAAGAGTTTTCCATTCCGAAAGACAATAAACTGTAGCTTGCAAGTGGAGTTATCAACAGATTGCCAGGCTGAAGACTGAGAGAAGACAGACTGTGGCAAATGAACTGAAGCTACTGCTACAGCATTCTGTACAATGAGAAAAAAAAAGAAACATTTAAAATGCAAATCACAACAGGGTTGCTTTCATGATGTTTTAAACTCCTGTACAAGAAATGTATGCTGCCTTCCTTTTCCAACAGACTGGAAGCAACCAAAGAAGCACGGGCTGTAACCATGGGAATAGGATTGGTACAGTGCATATTAAAAGGGAAAACGTTTTGATTGAATGTGAGAGTCTATATGGTCAAGCTCCCTGCTGCAGAGGTGAGAATGGTTCTTACCGTGCCTGCTAGAGGGTCCATCAACACTGCAGATCTGATTTAAAGAGACAACCTCTACCAGGTTTTCTCCTTCACTTAAAATAGAATCAGACAACTTACATTAAAACACTTCTCCGAAAGGGTACTTAAAGAGTATAAAAATAATTTTATTATTAAAACAAATTACATCTGCAGAGAACTGCAAGTGCAGTAAACAGCACAGTTTATGAATATGTTTTTCTTGCTTCATATAAGGAAAATCAGTTAACTATGTTTTAGTCATGCAGGATTAAAAAATATTACAAACACTAATGTAAAAGAAGAAAACAAGACAGCATTGGGAGAAAATGAATGAAGACTGTCAGATCACTATAATGGGTTTGAGTTGTGTATTATACACCCTTTTAGAGGCAGATAAATCCCTTACAGCAGAGCTATAAGATACACCAAACATTGTATTCTGAGGACTTCACTCATCAAGCATTTTTTTCCTGCCAAAGTAGCAAACTATACATTAACGACTGAGATATTTACAAGGAATAACAAATGACGAGCAATGGGAAAATAAACAGGGAGTCTGTCCTGAGCCTTGATGTGAAAAGTGTATGTATTTAAAAACAAACAAACTACAAAATGTTCTAATTTGCATTTCCCCCAAGGGCAGAGTATGGCTCTGTGCACATAATTTACATAGATTATCACAGTTTACTCATAGCACATGTGCGCTACCTATTTCAGCAGTAAAACAATGATCTTCACAACCATATAAACAAACATGACATTAATATACATTCATGTGCTGGGAGAAATACATACGTGAGAAATAAAAGGTGTAGCAGAGATCAGCAAACTAAAATGAGTATGAGAAGCATCTAGTGACCACGCAATAAATATGGAAGAAAGGCATGTCTGTGATATCATTTGGATGCTTAAATAAAGAGATAAAGACTTCTGTACACCACTTCCCTTATACCATCTATATTTTAGGAAGGTTTTTGGATTTTAACAGTAAAAATGCAGAAACACCCTTTTTAATAAGTATTCAATCTAGGTGATGCTGCTCATTAAAAGTACTCAGGAAAAAAAGAGCAAATAGCAACAGAACATTTCTACATTAGAATTTTAAATTATTATGAAGGCTTTAATTGGTATTATCTGAGCTAAACATCAAGCACTCATCCTGAGATTGTTTCCACTGTCTAATTCACTAAAGCTGTTATAATTGGCTTTATCTCACGCTTCTGAAAAAGACATATTTTACTCTATGATATCCCAAGTATCTGCATATGCTGAACCTCTGATGATACCATTTTGGCCTTAAAATTAATATCAGAAAGTATGCACAGAGTTTTTTTAGAAGTGTCATTTGTCAAACCCCAGATCATTGTTGAGGACTTATCTGGAGATGTACAGAACTGTAAGAGAGGTTACAGTGTGATTAACTTTGCATTTATACTGGATTTTTATTATTATTCTGTGCTGGAAAAAGCAACAATGATGACATATTAAATTACACTAATTACTTATTATACACAAAAAGAGAAAGCTAGAAGCCTATGAATAAGCTTATGATAATGAAACCAACAGCTAAAGGCACTGGGTTAAGCAACGATGTGCTATGACTTGACAAAAGCAGCCCTACACAAACCAGAGAAAACAACAGGTTTACAGCACTTTTGCTAAGAGGGGAAATAATCTAATTCATTGTGGTTCTCTAATTTCTCCTCCACTGGGACTTGCCGATACTAATAGGAAAAAGTAATGGTGTAGACAGAGCTTGCCTGTGGGACTGGGGAGGCGCAGAGCAGAAGCTGCTCCCACCTGAAGCACAGGGAGCTGATGGCAGCCCCCGAGCTGGGGCAGGACCGGGCTGTGCCCACCCCTCCCCTCCTCAGCAGGGTCCCCCCTCCTCAGAGACCCCTCGGCACACAGCAGGGAGGGAGGAACCTGACCACGGTGCCCCAGCCTTACCACAGAGCACAGCTTCACATCCCAGGGGCAAGGTGGAATGCAGGGAAGAAAAGCTGCACACAGCCCACAAATGGAATTAGTGTGGACTGCTTGTGCTGCTCGGGCTGACTGAGCAAATCTCAAATATGCAGCAACATCAAATTATTTACTTCACAAAAAGACACATTTACAGAAAACGTTTTCCTGATCAGACTTCAGGAGAGTGTTTTTCCCTCGCTGCCTGCTCAAAATGAATATGAATACCTGTACCACGAACTATTTAATAAAATTCACTAAATAATTGCCTACAGTCACTTTCTGGAGTACAATTTTATAGCGAATGCTGCCCACTTATACCACCTGTTACTTAAACATTTTTTGAGTGCCAGCAGTGTGGTGGAGTGAAGGGCAAAGGGACAGGACTATTCCTTAACTGGACAAATGTACACACAAAGTCAAACTACTCTCTGCACATCAAATATTTACTTAGAAATTCCTCAAAATTAAACAGCCAACTGTCTGCTACAGCGACACGCCTGCCAACAAGATCCTGTGGTAGGATATTAATGAAAAATGCACGTAGTGAGAAGGCCCACACATTCACAACGCTGTTTAAAAATATGAATAAATATGTGAACAATTTTTTTATCTAAGATGTGTGAGAATTTTCAATAGTATTACTCATTATTCAAATGAGAGGGATGATCTGAGCACCGAGGTAGTTCCTACTGTTGTGGTAGAGGATGGAGGGAACCTGACTGAAGGTTCCGTCTTGTATTCTGCTAATCCTGTGTGAGGTGAAGTATAAGTCAGTTCCCCACTTTTGCCTCAGTTTCCCTCTCACTTAAGTGAAATAAAAATGATGGCATTTATTTAGCCTTCTAAGATGCTCCAGAGTTCAGAGATGAAATACAACATGGGAACAGATATTACTAAAACCAATGACAGCAACATCAAGTTTTGAGTGAATGATTGTGCTTCAGATGCTTCAAAATTCACACAAATCATCTCATTTTAAACTTTTTTTATTTGGGTACTGTGTCACCACATCACATAGGAACTAAAATTTCTGATCATGCTAGCAGCAAAAAGCTGCCTGCATCTCTGAGAAGAGAGAAAGAGCAATACAGACCCACCATAGGAGCCACAGCTTTACAATGACAGGCCAGCACTGGCATCTCATATTTTTCCTGGAAAAGCTTAGAGTTTGTGTCAGCAATTCGCCAGTCAGGATTTAGACATTCTGTGAGTGTTTTCAAAACAGAATGTCAATAATCCCATCATGACTCCATTTCACTTTTAGTCCTATTAACTGGATTGCACTGGCATTGATTAGAAAAAAGAAATCCTGAACACAGTGCAGATCCTTCTAAGGAGCATTTTTCTGCTGAAAAATGCCCGTATTTTAAAATGAAAGCTATTCACAGACATCCACCCATTTGCACATAAATATGATAGAAATGATGCAAATTTAAAACCCTCTCAAGTACCTTCCGTGTCATCTGCCCAGATATCTGAAAATCTGCTGTGTGACCTGCAGCCAGGGAAAGAGGGCTTATCAGCACTAAACCAGCTCTGAGGATTTTTCTGGGAGGCCTCCTAGGACTCCTGGCTCCTAGGACTTCTTGGAACCTGGTCAACTTTCCAAAAAGCAAAATGAAAGATTGTTTTAAACACTCTGAACCGTAATTTGGATAGTACAGTTTTGTAAGTACTTTTGAAGTTCTGGGCTTTGTTTCCATTTTAGACCTATTTGTGTGTGTGTAATTTTTCAAAATATCTGAGGCACCAAACCAGAACCAATAAATCCAACGAGATCCTTAAAGTTTTAAATTTGAATGGAAAATCTCATTCTAAAGCGGAAATGGTCCTCAGGATATTGAGAGCTACGGACGCTTGGCATTCTTGCAACTCATGCATGTGTGACCCTTATTAAAAATGTTTTAAGGGAAAAATGAAAGATTTAAAGTGAAGTTTTTCCCCAGGCAGTTTTATTCTGGTAGCAGTCCATTCCTTATAATCAATGCTAGCATTTACAAGGAGTTTTTAAGTGTTTAGGAAAGACAGCCTCCTGCCTTAGGGGACTTCGTGATATGTTGGCCCTTCTACTTTCATAATTCCTTTAAGAGACCTGCTCCCATTTACTCTTGAAGCTTTGCTTTCCCGTTACAGTGTTCTACTTGTCTAAAATTTAGCATAATATTGAGAGACCATACTCATTATCAAACAATCATTATCAAGAAACCTACTTGGTAACCACTGCGGAATGACAAAAATCAAACTATTTTCAGTAACTCTTCCTTGTGCATGTCTTGATACTAGATTGATTTTTGAGTTCAAGCACAACATTTCTGTTTAAGATTAAATATATTTCATAGGAAACCCTCCAATTCTGAGTCCTCAGAACAGTCATAAGGTATATTTTTCCAGTCAGCAATTTCCTTAACTTAAAAACCAGCACCTTAACAACAGGTCAGAGGAAGTCTGGAGGGGAAAAAAAAAAAGTAAATGAATTCACCTAAAACCTGGAGGAGAACTGGAAAAGCAACTTCATTGTTTGCAGATTTCAAAGAATCTGACACGGTGGTGTAGAGATTCAGATGCAAGACACCATATATTAAATTATTAAAGACACAAGAGTGCTGCCAAAATAGGCACAAGCTATATAAAGTTACAGTTAAAAAAAAAAATAGAAACTAAACTCTATCGGTAATAGCTATATTATTACATATGTACTGACTGAGTTAATAGTGCGGTCATAATAATAAAATCGAGCAAATAAATTATTTATACTTATAAAATAGATTTTATTTAGTCCCTCAAATAAGACAGCAGATCCTTAGAAGCAACTGAACATTTCAGTTTGTGGTTTATGTTAAAGGTTTAGCTGTTAACATAATAAATAGAGGCAAAATTGTTTTTTTTCAGCTGTCTCTCCTGGTAGGTATTTAAACAACACTCCTTTGGAATTATCTCAGCACAAGATATATGAGATAAGGACAGGCACTTGGCCCAGTGCTGTGAGGCTTTAGGTAGTCTGTACATGAGTTCTGATCTCTTTTTTTGATATGAAAAGTATCAACAAAAAGCCCCTCAAATTTAGAACAAAATACCAAAATACCAAATAAAGGTTTTGTAAAAAGAATGAAAACAATGCCAGTTTGAATATGCTTATACAAGACAAGCAACTTGCCAAGTGCTAAAAGAAACAAAGTGTTTTTCGTTTTTAATGGGATGATACCAAGCAAGGAAAGTAGGAGTTCCCCAGCCATGCTACCTTACCTACAAAATCTTGCTACCAACTTGTCATAGTTTAACTGTGCTTTCTAGAGTGCTGTTTAAACAGAAGTCTGGAAAGGCTCAGGGATGACTATCAGGTAAAAAGCAAAATTTATAGATTCCCAGGATGAAATTAAGCAGTACCTCCAAAAATGCAACATAAAATCACCTGGCTACTGAGGTGAAACTGCTAAGTGTGTTGGGATTATCATGTGATAAAGTCATCATGTAGTAATGCTGAAGTTCACATCCATCTCAGTATCTGGAAAATTAAGTACAGAGTCCAAGACATCTTTGTTATAGCCAGGCATAAAAGCTGGTTTGATGCGCAGTGAAAATGTGGCATCAATAAGAAATACAAGCAAACTGCATCAAAAGATACAAGACAATTTCAATTTTTGAAGTTGGCACTAATTAATAATAAAAGGCTTCCTAGAGTAATGCTATAGAAATGGTAGTTTAGCAAACAGCACTGAAATTTTAGAAAAGCTGATAATATAAAATAATCTGGAAATCTGACTGTCAGTAGCCTTTTTCCAATAAAAGTAAAAACCAAAAGTCTCCACATTAGGATTCTGTATTTAATATTTGAAAACCTTGCGAACTTCCTAAGAAAATGAAAATATGTTCAAACCTACAAGCAACAACTGACCTGTTAATGAGCTATTATAAAGTAAAAAGTGACCAAAAAAAAAAGAAATCACAGAAAAAGAACATGAGGGAAGACAGGGTAGGTTTACCAAAGGTAAATAATACCAGACCCAAATGATAAATCTCCTTGATAACTATCTTTCCAGACAGGGCAATAAAATTCACCTGATTTCTTTTGAGACATTAAGAATTAGTAGCAATTAGTTTCAGGTGAATAAGGAACAAGCTACAATTGATAATGCAATTATTTACTTTGAAAGGAGAAGACAGCCTGGAGTGAATATATCCGAAGTTTGTATGAAAATCAGCTTAAAGACTTCCAATTTTTATTTGGTGACCTTGAAAGCAAGAGGAATGTCATCTAAGACAATGTTCTAAATCATGTTTTACATATATATAATGAGATTGTCTATTATAAGGTGGGGAAACGGGCCACTTTGGAAAGCAAAAGATAAGGACAAGGATGTGAAAGCACTGGTTGATCACAGGATGACTCAGAGCCACTATGATTTAACAATTAAAAAAAGATGACAAATACAATCCAGAACATAGAAGATGACTCATTTCCATGTAGATATTCTGATTTTAAAGGCCTAATCAGAAATATAATACACAATTTTGATCAACTAGGCTGAGGAAAAGTCAGTCCAGAATAGAATGGATGTAGAGGATGGTAATTAGGGTCACCCTTAGAACGAAAAATTTCTTTCACAAGCGGAGAACAAAGAAGCTTAGCTTTGTTAGCCTGGAAAAATGGAAGTCATGTAAGCAAATAGCCAGCATGAGCACAAGGACAAATAGGACATTAGCCAAGAGCAAAAATGCAGACTTAAAATATGGAAATATTTCCTAGCCTTTATAACAGAGAAGGTGGGATACTTTTCAGACATTATGGACACATGAAAAATTACCTACTCGAGAGAAGCTCTCGAAAGCTCTATGAAAGAATTACAAAATGCAGTTAGAAAATGTTTATTTCTCCATTTTACAAGAAGTGTTTAAAATTCCTTTTAAGAACTCATGAATTTCCTGATTAAAGGAATTTTTGAACTTTCTACTTACATCCCCAGTATACAGCTAATAGAGCTCATAAAAATCTCACTAAGCAGAAAAAGAGTTAAAAAAACTATACAGCCATGGTAGAAAAAAGTGTGATTAAAAAAAGTGAAAAGTATGTTATTATTTTTTTGTGAAACAAGTTTTTTGAAAAAATGCCGGACACATGTAAGAGCTGCAGGCAACAAACTTTTCCAGGTAGCACTACATGACTGCTTGAATTCAGTGTCCACATTTAATTTGACATAATGCAAAAAGTTATGCCAAAGAATGCGTAAAATTCATCTTCCTGGGAATCTAAGAGTTCTTAAGGGTGGCCTCTGAGTTTTCAACTAGAGTTTATTGGGGTTTTGGGGAAGATCACTGAAGTCTTAAAGCATTTTAGATGCACTCCAACATTCACACGATGAGCTGTGGACCTACAGAGACTCACTGCAGCTTCATTTTTAAAAAGGATGGCTTCTGGCAGTGCACTCTACAGGAAAACTCATCCTGTCAGGAGTTTGGTTCACTGGGCCTTTCAGAGGTGCATTAGCTCCTAGACATGCTGCATTTTCCTCTAAACAGCCTGTGATGAAGGAGTATTTTTCCTTTTTTTTTAGAAGCTCAATCAATCTTCAGGCATTAAATATATGATTTTTTTTCTGGAAAGATGACAAGAATATTCAAGTTTATTACATTGATACCGTGGTTTTAGTTGTTGCAGATGCACTTGGAGGATGGGATGGACTTCTAAACTGCTAGAATTTTAAAATATAAGAACAATTAAAAAATCTCATGAGCTGTCTACGTGGAACTTTCAGCTACATAATTGCAAAGCTATCACCATGGATCTTAGGAGGGACATCATAATCATACAGAATACCTAACTAACCAAATACTTTCTACACCTCATTGACCACCAAATTCAATTACACGTAAATATTACCAGTTTAGAAATAGGAATCGTGAATTCTGACTTGTGTTAACTGGCATGCCTAAGTTTTTTTGCCATGATAACTTTTAATTTCTTCTTGAACTAGGTGAAATGTGTTAATGTAGGCCTCATAACAGTATTTCTGCATAGCTTATTAATTATCATGTGTAACAAAATATTATGAATGAGAACAAAGAGAATATTTCCCAACAGTCAGACAAAGTGTTATCAAAGTTATTTCTAAATGGAGAAGCACAATTTGATGAAAAGGAGATGGGCTACTAGGTGGCTTCTATGCATGAGAAAATTTACTTGGTACTAAACAAAATTCATATGCATTTTAATAGAGTGCAGTACATACCATTACAGATGTTATGATTTTTCTACAGACTTAGATAATTTGTATAGATACATTTATGAGTAGACAATGATGAAACCATTAGGTGTTACAGTAATTCAAAATGACTGTATATTGCAATTATTTAATCATCCGAGATGATAGGACTTCTGATTTCACTGATGTGGTATTCACACTTAACTGAGATAAAGTTCATCTAGTAATATACGTGGGAATGTAGTGAAAAAGATTAGTTCAGATATTTTTTAAAAACTATTTTGATACAATTTTCCTGAGGCAAAGTGAGCTTCTACATTGCCTATAATGTACAGAAGTCCAAGTGTTTTTCTGATGCTGCCTTTTCATAAAGACGACTGCAATGAAATGCTGACATTGCTGCTTGATGATGACTGAAACATTGTCCCTCTCTGATATTGGAGGAAAGCTGAAACTGCTGAAAATAATTTTAGCATTTTGGGTCTTTTAGGAAGTGAATTTAAAAGTTCCAGACCATGAAATGACTCAACATTCTGAAGATTTTGAATCATTTGGATATTATCATCAAGAATGATCCCTGTTGCCTACAGTCATTAAACAATTCAGAGCCAGCATTACTCTCGCAAGCCGTAACTTGGGCAAGGCACACATTTTGAGGCAGATACAAGATCACTATATTCCTTTGCTTTGTTATATACAGTTAGGTATGTGAAAAAGGAAAGCAGAAGATGCCTTTTCCTTTTGTTCCTGTATGCAGTTACACCTCTCCTCACTCTGTTACAGAATACAGGTTCACTATCCTCACAACAGTCAAGAAAATACGCCTCCTCAAGAGCAGCAAATATTATTTCTTCCCTCCTGTCCCAAAACTAATTTTTCCATTTTGAAAAACTGATATATTTTTATTTCCAACTCGCCTAACAATAATTTGTTTTCTGAGTTTCAGCCACGTAGTCAATTTATTAGTACAGTCAGAAAGCATGTGTGTCATAAAAAGAAATGTAGAAAAAGCAAGTGAAGTGAGTACAGTTACATCAGCAAGACAGATTCTGTGTCACAGATATATTTGCATTCGGATGAAAGTACTCAAGGCCCTTGAGTTGCATGGAGCTAAAGTGAATGTGTATCAATGATGGCAAGTGACATTTTCAGAGAATTCTTGTAATTGAGATGTTGAGTATGAAGGAGAAGACACACTCCACTGCTGCCAGTGCCTGAAGTTATCAGTAGCTGCTACTCTCCAAAGCTCCCATGCAGAATCCCATACTCTGCCCTTTAAGTCTCACACATCTCCAGGATTCTGATGCACCCAGTGTGGACACAAAATACAAGATACTGAGCTCAGTATGACAATAAAATGTTAGTCAAAATTCCACCTCTGAAATTCAGTTCTTGCCAAATGCCATGCATGCTGATGCATGCATAGGCACATGGTATCTGTAGTTCATGTGAAAATCTGTGGTGTCAGTCCTTTAGTTCAGCCAGAAAACATTCAGAGCCAAAGAGAACACTTTTACCTCAGCTAAATCATGTGTACTCTCATTGTTCTCATCTCAGATTAGTACTTTATCTGGACATACTTCTGTCCTAATAAGAGCTTAGGGACTATATACCTTGATTGATTCTACTACGCTTTTCTAAGAGTTTTGTCACAGAATTATGGGAAAATCAAAAAGATTTGCTAGTATTATCCACAGTAAAATCCAAACCCAGTCACAAGAGAAGTGAAGTCTGAGTGAACCTTCCGTCAGACCAGGTCTCCACCAACCTACTGATCACTTTAAACAGTCCTGTTAGTTTTAAGAAGGTTGGAAGAAACCTAACTCTTATTTACTAATCTTTTACAGATGCTAAGAAACCACCTACGCATCTGTACAATTTTTTTGTTTGTTACCACAAAAATAATCACTTGACATATAGTCTATGTAATTTTATTTCTAAAAGCTGACTGAATTAAAACCTTAATCCTCGAGTCAAATCAAGTTTTGTAGCTCAGTTGCTTGTGAAATAGTGATGATATTCCCCTGATTAAGACTTTAAAATATTGAACACATTATCAGTACTTGTCATCTCTCATCACTTGAAAACTCCTAGTTCAAGTTGGGTGAGGATGGTGTTGTATTTCTGGGGAAGTATGCACTCTGTCACTCTCACTCGAGTGAGTCCCTTGGAGTTCAGACACCAAAGGTCACTTGATACTTCTCATAAAGTGACTGAATCCAGGTAAGGTCTGAACTAAGCCCAGGAGGGGAATCTCCTCATTCCCATTCAGTGACTGTTGAGAATGAGGATTCCTAATATAATGCAAGAGATTTGTGATAGAATAGATTCCTTTAAGTACTCAGATAGGTGCTAACCTAGCTAAAGTTATATGGGGTGAGACTTGTATAGTAATAACTAAGAACTCAGCTCAGTCTTCTCTCCCCATTTCTTAGATCAAACAAAAGGGAAAAATAACTATCTTAATTCTTCCAAATATAAAGCTGCTTTCAGTTTTCAGCATACTACAGGACTGAATGGGAAAACATAGCCTTTTCGTCTTGCTCATGGCTTTTGAATTAATAGAAGTTTTCAAGTATTAGTGCTGCAGGGCCTGCATACTGAAAAAGCAACATCAACAAGTTCATTAAAAATAGCGGTGTATATTCCATGAAGTGCTCACTTTTAAAGTCTTGTAAATTAGTTATATAAGCAGCAATTTGCAATTTAATCAGCAGAAAAATGAATTGTTTTACATTGTTATATTGCAAGTATTCACAACGGTTTGAATAGTCTTAGTCTTTCCCTCTTGCTCTACTGATTTTCTAATCTTTTCCCATAAAGGTCAATTCTTCTGGCATCAGTATATTTAATGTGTTCAAAAATTTGTACCAGGGGCCTTTATTTTAAAGGGCTTTATTTTACCAGTCAGGCGCATCAAGAGTGTGTATAATTCAGAGATTCTCAAGGACTTCCACTGCCACATTTGATGGATTTTTTTTTTAAGTGTGTTATCATTCTTGCTGAATAACTTCCAGTCTCCTATTAAACTGATATGCCTTTATTTTGGACAGTAGCAATGTTCATTTTCTAACATAAAAACTTAATACAGTCACCATTTCACCACCTTTTCCTTCTGGGCTTCCCAGTTTTACTTTCTGCATTAAATCAGATGAGAGTACTTTGGTGAATCCTACACATGCACTTCTGGACTTTTACTACTGCTATACCACATGCTGACGTGAGTACCTAGGAGTATGAATTAATTATTTAGAGCAAGGAGCTGAAAGAAATGTGCTCAAGTAGGAAAAGGGAAAAGAAAAAATCAATATGGAAAAAAACTGAGTCTCTTATGCCAAGTGAAGGACTAACATCGTGCACAAAATTAATAACTAACATTATTAGCTGAAAGACAGTGTATTTTTTAAAAACTGGCAGAGTCCCAAATTGTCTATCTCAGCAATGAGAAATACTTTTATCATCAGGAATTCTGAGTCCTGGAAGCTCTATATATCCACAATGATATAGAAACACTGCTGCCAAGGGCACAAACTCTACTAAAAATTGTATTCTCATTCTTCTCTATTATCTAACATAAAAAAGAAGTGATTTTATAGTAAGTATGAGGGTCTAGAAAAGAATAATTTGCAAACTAATGAATGGATTTTAATCCTATTTCCCCAACTACACCTAGAGTTATTGTCTTTTGTTTTTTTCACACAGGATGCATTACCTGAAAAGCAAAGGTCTTCTCTTAAGACATTCATTAAGTGAATATCTCAGCTTTAACAAAATGAAATAACTTCAGTTAATGTCCTATTTTCTTCCACACATAAACACAAAAATAAGAATTGATTGGCTACTTTGTGCTCTTCTGCCATCCTAAATTTTTATATTCCAGCATTTTTCAATAGACTTACATCACAAATGCAGTGACAAATAGTCATAAGAAAACAAAATCTTATTCACTGGCTATAGATATCTTATTGTCTGTCTCTTAATTTTATCACCTTGTTGGGGCTCTTTGAGGGCCACACCAAAAGCAGATTCTCCCCATAGTTTTGATATCCTCTAGCTTTTTAGATACACTTTTTAATGTCTTTGTTGAAAAGCAATAAGCCAAAAATGATGCAGTATATGTATCTGAACAAAGCATTTTCTTACTCTGTAATACCGACATGGAGAATTCAAGATACTTGTACTTGCTAAGCCATGGTCTATTCAGCAACATTGTGTTAGCATTACTCACCAAGTGGAATTAAAAACTGCACTACAGTTACCATGACAACCAGCTGTCTCCCACATACAGCATCAGTTTGAATTTGTGCAGACCATTTCTAACAATGATTTCAGTCAACAAATTCAGCATTACCCTAAGGTAAAAATCTGGTTTAAGAACAAATAAATATTTTCAGTTTCATAATATTACTTAGCTCAATACATTAATTCCAAGTAGGACTTGGGAGATTTTCAGAGAGCTGCAGTGACTTTTCTTAGAAATTAAAGGTGAATAGTAATCTTCTGCCCAATACAAAGTTGAGGACCACTAAAATTCCTAATCCCCTGAACATGGAGGAAGCATATGGAGAAGAGATACTGCAACATTCATAGAAGAGCTTGTGAAGAAAATACATTTGAATATTTATTTAATCATTTTCTAAAATTTACATTTGAATGATGCTGTTGATTACCTTGGGTAGTACCACTAACATCATCAGTGTATGCTCGCTATATAGATTCTTACTAGAAAAGAAAGCCTAAGCCATGTTCATCAAAAGTATCAGCCAGCAATTTTCCATTGGGAAAATAACCTGAAAGTTGGAATCTAATTTCAGCACTAGGGAATTCTAAGATAAATTCCTTTTCTAGTAAACTACTGGATTTGCTGCATTTTGTTTGTTTGGTTGGTTTTGCTTTTATTTTTAATAATCAATTTAAATGGAAAGAGAAGCCTCAGTTGGTTTTGAAACAGCCAAGCAACATGAGGTAACAGGAATACATCATATTCACAGTGTCTGGTGAAACTTCATGCAGTTGCATAGCTGGTCATCAGCGTGAAAGAGCTACCTGGCTACTTCAGATCCTTTTGATGGCCAAGCATTCTTGCAGTGAATGGTCAGATTTGACTGTGGTTGTTTAGCCTGGAGAAAAGGAGGCTCTGGGGACAACCTTACTGCTTTCTAAAGCTACCTGAAAGGAGCTTGGCTGAAGAAAGTTGGTCTCTTCTCCCAAGCGGTAAGTAACAGGATGAAGCAAAATGACATCGACCAGGGGAGGTTTAAATTGGAAAACAGAAAAAAATGTCTTCACAGAAAGGGTTGTCAAGTCCTGGAACAGGCTGCCCAGGGAAGTGCTTGAGTCACCATCCCTGGAGGTATTTAAGAGACATGTTAGGTGTGGCAATTAGAGATATGGTTTAGCAGTGGAATTGGCAGCACTTGCTTAGTGGCTCAACTCAATGATTTTCGAGGTTTTATCCGAACTAAATTATTCTATATTTCCATGATTTTCCTTGGGTAAACAATGGCAATGATGAACAGATCTGCTTCAGAACAGCAGGATGTATAGTTCTGAGGGAAAACAAGAACCTCCAAGGCAACATAAAACACACCTATCAATTGTCCATTTGTACACTGATGGTGGGGACAGAGAGCAATCTAAATGCTGAAAAGAAGATGGCTAAGCTATTAAAAATGTAATGTATAGTCAAACTAAAGGCAAAAAATTAATAACACTACTTTTTATGTACGCAACTAAAAAAGAAATCAAAGGCAGAAAAAATAGGGTGTGTAGTTACTAAAGAAACTGCAAATATTGCATACCAAACTACACACATATTAATGATACATTTTACATTCACTCATTTTTATGGGAGGAAGTGCCACAACTAAACATTACTGCAGATTTGGTATGTGGTATAGCACTTGTTGCATCACAAACCTTAAAAACATGTCAGAAAAGAAAACTGATCAAATAAGTGTGATGCATTTAATAATCAAAACATTCAGAGGCTATAAGGAATCTGATGCTATTAAAAATATTTTTAATCTGTGACTGAGGATTTTTGAATCCTAAACCTCAGGAAAATACATAACAATAAAAAGTTTTAGTTTTAATATAATGCTTTCAGTTTTAAATAATTTCATTTATAGGAGAATGCCGGTCAGAGGACAAAGACAGAAGAATAACTATGATCATAGAATAATATCTAAGGGATGGAGGAAGGAAGTAGCACAGAAATTCATTCAGCTCTGGATCACTGTGGACACATTTGTTATCAGTGACAGGCAATGTGAAATCAAGCACACGCTGAAATCAAACCCTTTTCTAAGGTTACACTAAACTGAACTGACAGGAACACTACATGCAAGAAAGAAAAAGAAATGGATTTTCTATATAGCACTTCGATCTTCAACAATGGGAGTGCATAACGTTTAAACGTTAAAACAGAAGAATTCAATGGAGAAAAGAGGTAGAAAGCAAGAGAAGGAATAAAATATAACCTGGGGCTCCAAATCCACAAACTCAGGCAGGAACAATTATTTCTCTGCCAGCAAAAAGGCTGCACAGTCAAAGGTAAATGACAATAGGAAAACAAATATGATTGCTACTGGAATTCAACAGATTTGCTATAACCCATTAACTCCTAGATTAAGCTGTAGTGTAATATCATAAAATAAAATACAAATTAAAAGTAAATCAAGATGATAATATAGGCAGATGTGAATCATTTTGCCCTGAAGCTGCATCTATACCTTTGTGTCAAAAATGCCTTAATAGGGTTCAAGTAGCATAGCTAACATTAATGGATATTTTCTTGTTACATTTCAAAAAGTATTTACAGCACAGTTAAAAAAAAAATTGTGGTTCTATGATTATAAACTCAGGCAAAAGGTCTTTCAGATAGCAATTAAAAAAATCGGAAAAATTATTCGGTCTCACCACTGCATTCCTCTAAAATAGGTCTCACTAAAACTTTTGAATAAACTTGTCAGATATATGGTTCTTGAACACAGTAGACTTAGGGGTGTGTATTAACAGTTTAATTTAGATTGGGAAAACTGGTCTGATATTCTGATATTATCTTCATCCTATCACATTCAAATCTGAATGCCAATTTTCCAATTTTCTGATGAGATCTCTACTGCCGTGATTCCACAAAGCCCTCTCACAGTGCACAACGTGGATTCCATTCCGATGAAATGGTCACAAAATGTAACTGATGAGTTACATGGGAGCAGACAAGAGCTAATCTTAAACAACTTCAAATACACGATATTGTGTTGGATACTCAGTTATGCTCCACAGATTTGGACCTGTTGTATTGCACTGCCTATTAAAGTGGGATTAAACAGTTCTCACTTTTTACAAATTCCTTCCTCCCTTCTGTGATTCAGGCCTCTCTTGGTTCTCTTCCTCTTAAGAGTGGTTGTTATCTGTCTCTTCCTAAGCCTCTAAAACAACTAAAATGGAGATCTTCCTCTTCCCTATGCTCTAACCCTCTTTTTCTCCTTCTTTCTGAAACTGGATAGCTCTGCAATAGCCACAATCATTTCAGCCTTCACATACAGCAACTGGACCGTGCTCTAATCATCGCAGCTTACAACAGGTAACGTCACCTCATGTCTCTATAATAAAGGACAGCCAGCTGAACCAGAATTGAATGGCTTTTTCAAATTAAAGGCAGTCCACAAACCAAAATAAGATGAGAATCTTCATCTCCAGACATTAATTGCTACCAGTAAATCCCCTTGAAACAGATGTCAATCAGGCAATTAAAACCTAATGAAAAAGATAGGAGTAAGAAACACGGAGAAGCAGGAAACAAGGAACCTATGGTCCCCCAGGTGGTTATAGGGACAGCTGATCTGATCTTGCAAATTATTTTATTAGAATAATGGCATACTGGCACAAAATCTTGCACCTTACATATTCAGGTGACTAATACAACACTAACTCGTTTAAGAAAACTGGCCCCATTTGTGGGGTCCTGAAATGTGCTGTAACTGCTACATTTACCCATAGGTGGAAGAACTCACATGGGGGAAGGAAAACCAAGCTCGCCACTCTCCAGAAGTAACATTGTGGTCTGGCTCTAAGGTATCTGCAGGACAGCATTTGAAAAGGTCAGGTTAAAAGCCGCAGCAAAACACAAAAAGTAGCTTCACTCCATAACTCCCGACTCAGGTCTGCAAAAAGCCAGAACACACAGCTCAACAAGATGGAAATACCATTAATTTATTTGGTTGATAAGGAAAGCTAATGCCTAGCATGCCAGTATTTTTTCACCTTGTAGGAAAGTTCTAGGATTTGTATCTGAGACTTGAGTGCACTTCAGCAACACTTTTTAAACCCAAAAGCTGAAGAGACTTGGGATGACTTGAGTTTTTGTCATCACTCTATTTCCATCACTATTTTTATAGCAGTTTTGGCAAGCAGAGATTTGGATTACACTCTTTTATTCTAGAGAGGCTGGCAATTCCTCTTTAAATATAAATATTCTAACAATAATATGTTGCTATTCCCATTGCTGATTAACTGCTGAAGGTTGACGGAGCAACTCAATTTTACTATCAGTCCCATATTCCTTAGAAACACCAACCTTTTTAATGTTTTAAAGTATGTATTTATTTAGTCACATTTTAATCTAATCCTGAAATATATTTTCCTCCACAGCAAGGGAAAGGCAGTAATTTAAAAATGAACATTTTGAAAGACATTTTGATGTCTGACTAGTTAGTGGATTGAATCAATGAACTGAAAAAATAAAAATGATTATTTTCTTCTGAGCAGTTAACCTCTTTTCAGATATACATAAAGGAATAGTTACAATTTCGATTGCCATTTCCAGTCATACAGTGAAAATAAGATTTTCTGTTATGGAGATAATCAAATAGGATTTTTTTAAGATGTGGCTGACTGAAGCAATTAAGCCAATTCAAAGGTTGTGTTTTAGATAGGTGAGTACATAATGAACTGAGAGTTCCTGAGAGAAGTCCATAATTATTTAAAGTGGGGAGAAGTGGACAGTAAAATTGAGTCTGCAGGCAAGAATTGTTGTATGTACCAATATGAATACCTAAAGCAAAACTTTTGCATTTATTATATTTGAGAATTTCACAGATGGCTTAGAACAGAACGTTATAAGGGTACAAGGGGCTTTAAAAAGTGTTTGATTTTTTTTCCCTGCTTAGGCTTCTATATCCTTTTTTCATTCATGATTTTAAGAAAAAATACCAGAATTTGAAAGATGCTATATATATAAGGCATGTGCAATATGCATTTTGCAGTTACTTGATATCCCGCTGAAAATGTATCATCAGCTTTAGTCCAATAATATATTTGGATTTGCTCTGGCAGAGTCCAATTCAAAAAACCTTTAATTTTGTAGTTTGATGTATAGCACACATCCTTTTTCTTGGGTGTGTAGGAGAGTTTGCAATTTCACACCGTGAGCATTAATTATCACTTGCTGTACACACCTTGTAGAAACAAACCCATCTAACAAAACGAACAGAATGAGTGCAAGTCAATATCTGCCCGTTTTTCTAAAGAAAGAGAGAACATGTACTCTTCATACAGGAAATATTGATAAATGGCACCTAAATAATATCAACAGCTCAAGAAAGAATGCAGCAGATCATCAGCCACTGAATGCTACTGCTCTGCTAATTTATAGCAGTTCAGGATGTGCTGCAGTCTTTTCCCTGCATCTCAGTGAAGATATGGGAGTTTGTAAAAATATTGCATGATTTCAAATCCAGACTCTGGGTTCTCACTTGTAATTTTCAGCAACAAGCAGGATTGCTTATCCTAAACGTTGAAGGTCTTTCCTGGCTAATCAATGAAAAACTTAACACTGGTAATGAAAGAGGCAGAAGCACTGAGTGTAGGCCAAAGTTTGCCTAAAATAGAATCATTTATTGTCCAAAACCAAATTTCTTCACTTTGACAAAGCAGTGATGGAGAGGATGTCTACATAGAGCATGACAGGCTAGATAATATTTATTATATTTGTTTCAATCCAAAAGAACCTCCAGTATGTGTCCTTTTGCTCACATGGTAAATGACCAATTGATTTTCTTGTCTCTGTTCAGCAGTAAATAACCTCATAAACATGGCAAGGTAAGGGCAGACATCCAAAAAGTCCCAGTTTTGTGCAGCTATTTGTGTCTACGAGGTATCAGAAGCACACCATGAGAAGCTGAAACAAATCAGGAGTGCAGGCTTCCTTTCATTACTGCACTGGGGTACAAAATGTCTCTAATATGATATAACTTGCCTTTGAAATTGTTTTTCCACAGATCTGAAAGGGTAATTTTCATGTAATTATGCTCTGTTGTATTTGATACACACAGTAACTCTGCAAACCTCATTACATCAATTCTCTGCAGATCACACCAATGCATGGCCAGTGTTACAGAGGTTCAGCCCCTTTTGTAAATTCCTAATCCCACTATCCTTTAGATCCACAAGTCCAACAAATGAAATTCATCAAGAAACCCCCCCACACTCTGAATTTAAGTTGTTCAAACAATTTTGAAGTCCTTTCTTGAAACCTTTTATCCTGACAACAAACTACAGTTCACCAGCTCTTTAACAATGGACCAGTTAAAAGGGGAAACTGCTTCTATACTTCTATGTTGTCTCACAAGTCTCTAACTTCCTGAAAACATGGATCAAAAGGATCACCATTGTCATAGGAATAAACAATACCGAAGTTCAAAACAATGGGGTAGATGTCAGAGAAAAAATTTCCCCTTTGCTCTGTTAAGAGTATTTAACGTGTTGCATGGAGAATTATATGACGAGAGATAAAAGAGAGAGATCATCTCTATGGAAACAGTGTGGTCTACATCATCTGTAATGGATAGCACAGAAATGAGCTATCCAAATGTTACAAGGCAGTCCAGTAATATAATTATTTGAACTAGTGCCTACATAACCAAAATGGAACCATAAAATGGTTCACACATATTGCCTGAGAGATTTTACCAGCCTTAACCAGCAGAGATGTGATTAAACCTTTAATTGTTTTGGCCTTGCAGTGCAGAAAGTCCTTGAAGTTCCTTCACTATACTATCTGTTTCAAGAATTAGAAGTAAACTGCTATAGCATAATTTTTCACAGATTATTTAAAAAATTTAGTACAGTCTTAGTAACTGACCAGCTAAGTTCGGCCTTAAATTATTAGTATTTGAAATTAAATTACACTCCAAAAACCCCCCAAAACAAAATGGACTATGCTAAAATGGCATTGTTTTAATTGACAGCTGGAATCTTAATCATCTTAATGTTTGGTACCATTATTTCTGATTTTTTTTTGTTTTCTTCAGCCTCGATGTAACACAGTAGAGACAGAGCAAACTGGCTTCTGCTTCTCCTTGTGCATCACTGGACTTGTACAGGACTGTTCAGTCAGTCCAAACTACAACAAACCCATTTAAGACAGCAGTGTAAGAAGTGGCCTAATCTGTGGTTTCAGTATACAAACTCATACTTTAAAGTACATTATAACTGCTAAGGGCTTACTTCAGAAAAAAACCCACCTTTTTCATAGGTACAGATTCAAAATGCTGTACAAGACCAGGTTAACTGGTCCTTAATTTTATAAGGAATAAGTAACATACCTGAAAATTGGGATGAGTTAAAACAACAGAATTGAAAAAAGGACACCCAACAGACAGAAGCTGGACTAGGCAAATTCATAGAGAAAATAATAGCTGAGAATAGACAAAGTATATTCAATTACATTCCTTGGCTGCATTAATTTTGGTCTTGTCCCTGTATCTCTTCTATCTGCTGCATTCAGTGCTGGGTTCTATAACTGATATACTGCATAATGTTTTTATAGCCCCCAGCAAAGATGCTGATTATAGTGTGCACAATTATCTTTAATCTCAAATCCAAAATTTAGCATGACTAAATTTTACTTTAAATGTTAACTACATTATTCTCTTTCTGTTTAGCTACATCAAACATTTTTACAGGCCTGCAGCTTTGGGATAACGCTCCTTTGGCACACCAAACATTACAACTTCTACCCTTTCTTGTTTTTGTGTGGTGCATTTAAGGTCTAATGAAGCTATATATTGATAGATTTTATTAAAAGAAACATAGAAGAAGAAATCCTGCCTACACTGAAGTGCACATGAATTTTACTTTGACTTCACTAAGACTAGTATTTTATCCATTCTTCTCCTGTTTCTCGAGGTTTAAGAACACTATTGCATGGTTATCTTTCTTCTAATGTGAGTTCAAAACACATTCTTCATTTCAAAACACCTCTGTTGTGTACAATGATGAGTTGATATGAAGTTGTTGGGAAATTATTTATTTGTACACAAAATAATTACTTTTCTTTTAAATGAAAAAGCCCAAATGCCTCTGTTTATATTGAAAGTCTGACAGTAAACTTGAGCTATATGCACCTCAATAATCTTTCAGTCTCTTGCACTATTTATTCCAGACTACATGGGGTTTTAGGTCTGATAAGCAGATGACAAAACAAATTTTTTTGGAACCTTCAAATAAGTATACTGTGCACTGGGGACAATTATACTCCTAGTACAACTAAAAATTTTCTTGTCAAATTAACAGCTTAAGTGTTTCCTTTCTAGGAATTTATGAGGAATTAAGAAGCATTTTATGAAACACACAGAATTCAAGATAAAGAAAACTGTAACAGTGTGAAAAATCATGTTCAAATCTTCCACCAAATCCAGTAATTAGGCTCATGAAATAAATACGGCATTTCTTAAGAAAAATTGTAAAGCTGACTCAAACCATCACTAAGAGAAATATTTTCTACTACACTTCCGATGAGTACTTGGTATCCAAGAGTTCTTAATTATACTGAAGCATAGAATGGGTATTCGGAAAAGTTCAATTGCTTGAATTTCAACTGGAAAGTTTTGGACAAAACCAAAACTCTGAGCTGCAACTGTACACCTTGTTTTGAGAACATCTAAACTGACACCCACACAGATTTCTGGTGCTTAAACATACAAAACTCTATTAAACCAAATTCTGTTTAAGGCCCACATGAGATGCAGTTTGACTTTGCCTAAGTTTGCCCATCACATTTACATCATGCCAAATCAGTGGGCACAGACTGAATTCAAAGCTTTGCAGATGCAGATTTAGACCTCTATTTATGCTATGATTTGAATTTATCCAATAGGCGTATGAAATAAGCAGTAAGTTGTGTAGGGAACTGGTGCTTTCTAAGGGTACTACGTTTACAACATCTGGGTGAGAATCATCTATGTGTATTAGTTAGGTCTTTCTGTATGTGGTATTTTTTTCAAGAGTTGCTTTTTTTTGAATTTTAATATGAAAACTGGATGCTGTCAAACATTTTTGCTTCTATTACTTTTGCTGTTATTTACATAATTTAAAAAATTTTATTATAGTTTCCGTGTATGTATCTATTTGAACTGGTGCTTGCACCGCAGTCTATGCACACATTGTGTTTTTCATGAAGCAGCATAACTAAAGTAGTCTCCCACTGTTAAGAGACAACAGTTATAGCACCTACATTGTTTTTTAATTAGGCAGGATACCTGATAGTCTGTAATGAGCTTGACCAGTTATCCTCTGCCTGTGCCCACCTTAAGACAGAGGCCTTAAAAATTGTGCAGGATAAATAGCAATCTCAAACTTTCCCAGGCTTAAGCAAAGATGGAAGTTTTCATACTTTGAAAAAATTCACACACCACACATGTATATCCTTAAAATACCAATAACTGATTTAATAAAAATTATTCTAGCTTATTTATGCCAAAAATGGGATACTGACTTCAGTCAGCATTTGTTAAGCAAAGACTTACTCCAACATCCACTGTGTGTAAGCTATGGATCAGGAGGAATTTAAGATGAACTGGATTTTGTAGATAGTTAAATCATCAGTATCCAAACCTGCCTTGAAGCATATAAAATCTAATTATTTTCATTCCTGAGCAGTCAAAATGTATGTATTTAAAATGAACTTCAGTGCACAGACCTGATAATAATGGTGGTGTTTGTTGAATAAATATGTTTTGCATTACAAGTGTCTCAAAACATCACTAGCACACTTCCATCAAGTAAGAGACTATCTTATTTGCTTATGGTATATTTAAATTATGAATATAATTGTTACTTCCCTGTTTGTACTTCAGATGTCATTTTGGGGAATAAATACTTTAAGTTTATATAATAAATTTATAACCAAATTAAAGAATGTTTCATTACAAACATAATTACCAATATTCAGCCATCATTCAGCAAACATTAGCTGTGATAAACAAATTCAGCAAACATAGATGTTTTTAAAAGTAATTTTCCACTCTGCACAGTACCAATAATTGAAATTTCTGATCTTGGTTTCTCAGCTACTAGTAACAGCCAGCTGCATCCAGAGGCACTAGCGTTAAAACAACCTTTTTAGCTGATATGTGACTGGCAGATAAAATCCTTATTGAACACACTGACATGTCTTTCTCTTCATGCAGTATGATTTTGTGAAAAAGCACAGCATATAAACTACTGTGGCTTTCAACATACTCCAGTAGCATTTCTCACACTATTTTAGTCAAGTGATGATCTGTAATTTATGCAAACTGACTGCAGATATATTTCATCTGCTACTTGGATCATTATGATATTCACTAATAAATACAAATTAAAGGAAAATAGGCCTTATTTGGTTGGGGCTTTTTTCAGATTTTATCAATAAGATGAGAAGCATTCTATTAATTTGTTTGGTCAAATCCTTATTTTGTTGGGCATGATGGCGAATAACAGCTTTTATGATTGGGATCATATGGTATCGGATACATAAAAATACTCAAATACCTTCAGAATAGGTCTATGATTGAAGAAAAGAACCATGTTACCAATACCAAAATACAAATCAATCATATAACCCATTTGAACCACCATGCAATAACACAAGGAATAAATACAAGGAATGAAGGAAAGACAGCAGGACCATTTTTTCCCATATACAGATATACAGATAGATAGATACACATATACATACACTTTAACAATGCTTTGAACTGGATTTTAACTCAGAACTGCAAACTAGCTTGGACTCATAAGTGATATCATTTTGGAAAAGACATGACTTGTATGGAATAAAGTTACTTTAATGCTGATTTAACAGATCTTTCTCAACAATGCAGTGAAACTCAGCAACCTCCTGAAACTCAGTAAAAGGTGAAAAGACATAGCTGTAAGTGCAGATACATGGATACAGGAATTCCCTTCTGCTTCATAAAATCACAAATTGTTTTTTTGCAGATGAGCCCTCAAGATGGGAGGACAACCGCACACTCTGGGAATATGCCAAGTCTGGTATTTCCTAAGCTCATGTGCTTTATGGCAAAGAACATGGTTTTACCAATTTGTTTGCATATTATGCTGAGTTTTTGCATGGTTAGGTTGATGTACCTAATTACTCCCACAGAAACAACAGAAACATCTCTAGTAATTAATCTTATTAGAAGCAGCTGCATTCATATACTACAGATAATGTCACAATTGCAGAATTATTGCACTTTAAAAATGTTAATAGAGAACAGAAATTACAGGTGAAACTAAACAATGTCCTTGGCCAGCAGTGCTGGCCTTTGCCTATTGACAAAGGGAAAGTCAGGGATCAAAGCATCCATTTCAAGTTGTGAATTTTGCCATGCTCTCTCTACTAGCAGGAAACAGAGCCAGTTAAATTTTGGAAGGCCTACTTCCTGGACATTTTGGCATTTCAAAAATTCCCTGTCATAGGAGTCATGTTTTCTTCCTTTCTTAGGGATCACCCAAACTATACAGTGTTTGGAGCAGCTACAATTTGTATGAAGATGATAAAGATTCAGAACAAGATGCAGAAAAAGCAATGATGAAATGGCTGCTCAAGTGGGAACAAATGCACGGTTCAAATGTGCAGTCAACAGAAATGATGTATTTGTGAAGAGCCAGAAAGCCAATCTACAAATGGATCTTTATGGCAGCAGTTTTAATCCTGCTCTTTATCGTTAGTGCTCACATGGAGTAGCTGTTAAAGAAATACATGAAGCACTTCATGATGAAATCTCCCAAACAATTCCAAAAGCACAGAGGGAGAAGACAGAAGCCAAACTTCAGAACTTACATCACTGTGTTACATCATCTCACGGCTACAAGGGAACAAAGCGTCCAACCTTTCCTGGGGGCAGGAAATTAATAATTTTTCTTCAATCTCCTAACAACACTTAAAACCCCCTCACTTCTATTGCTCAAAGGTAGAACAACTATTATGAAATTAGAATGATGACGAAAGAAATTAAATTCGTGTAGAAGACTCAGAGTAACTGAGCTAATTAGTTAATTAGAAACCTCCCAACTTCTATACATAAATAAGGAAAATTAACAGCACCGGTTTTTTTTTCGAAGGACGTGATATAGTGCTTTTATGGGGACTAGCAGCCTATACATTTTAATATGACAGGAAGAGTTTATGCATTTGATTTCCAGGGGACCTTAATGCAATTTAAGACCCATTTACAAGATATCGCAAGGTAAGTGTAGCTTAATTGTGATTTCAAGATGCCAGATCTACAGTACTGTACAAAAGTAGCCATGAGGCTGGATTTCAGAATGAATTCACAGTTTGTCTACACCATTTACTCATTAGAGCATTTTTGAGGCAAGCACTATAGGGAGACTCAGACAAGCTCCTGGGCATTTGGCCAGGCAATGTGCCTACCTACCTCACAATATTCCAACTGTCTTTGTGCTTACATTCCAAGAGTAATGTCACAGACAGCAATTCTAGCACTGGCAGTCAGAGCAGACACAGTTAGAATAACACAGCTTTTACAAAACACAGGATAGGGAAATCTGTACTTAATACCAGAATTCTATTGATACTTCAAGCAGAAATATCCCCAAAATATGTCTTGATATTCAAGACACAAAGCCATAGGTTTAGAAAAAGCAAAAAATAATCCTAAAGGTCAAGGAAGACCACAAGCTCTTTGTGGGATTCAGACTAAGATGGATGAATACACTCTAATGCATGAATGTGCAAAGAAAATTCTAGAGTGACTACAGAATAATTTTAATAATAATAATAATAATAATTGTACTTTGCTGAGCGAGACTTACACTCTTTCAATTAACACTTTTGACTGGAGAGAATTTGCAACTTGCAATCTCATATTTAACTAAAGTTACGCAAAGTAATGCACACACCTATATATTGTCATTGTTTCTAAAGAAAACCACTAGCAACAGCATCATGCAAAAGAAAAAAGAAATCATCCAAATTTGGTTTAGGACAAGCTTAATGTCATTTGTACACTCTGGAAACAAGAGTAGCACAAATACAGACAGAAAACTTTTCCTCACCTGACAAAAAAGTGATCAAATAAGAAAGCAAAATTTTGTGTTACAGAACTTCTACATGCCTAACACGATGGTTTCCCTTGAAATCTTGCACTTGTCAGAGAGCATAACTTTATGTAATTATTTTAACTACTGTAGCTGTTCTTACAGCAACAATCAGAAAGTTTGTATATTCTGAAGTTAAATTATTTACATAGTTTTACAAAGTTTTGCCAGATTAGCAAGCATGACCACGTAAATTGCTTCACAGAAATATTTATCTGTCATGAATTCATGGATTTGTTCAGCTTCCCAGTGAATTAATTTACAATCAAATGCAACAAGAACTGAATATTGTAGTAAACTTCAGCAAAAGAAAAATCTGTTGTTAATAAAAGAACACTTTTAACCCCTATAGCATTTTCTGTTCAAATATTTGAAAGTGCTTCATTAACATCTTACATAAACATACAAGATAGTAATTATCTCTTCATTGCTCAGGTTGCAGAACTGAGTCTCAAAGAAATCAGATGATTTAAGTAAGAATCATCATACAGAAAGTAGTGTGCAGACAAAAATACAACCCAGCTCACCTGTGACCTAGTCCAAAGCCTTATGCAAAAGATCACATCTGTATTTACCTTGAGCCTTCTCTTAACTACATCTGAGGTACCCAAAACTATCTATCCAAAGCTCTCTGTAGGTACCATGAGAACTGCTCCACTATTGCTCCCTATGTTTTCTACATCCAGTCTCTGATCCACCTTCGTGGCCCTTTGCTGGCTTGCAATGTCCATATTGTTGTTGTACTGGAGAGCTGGACCTGGGAACAGCATCCCAGCTGTGTTCCCACCAGTCCTGGGTAGCTACAGGAGGCAGACAGCCTGCAGTACCAAGCTGGGGCATTCGTGATCTCTCATGAAGGCTAATGATCCTGGTCCTGCTGCAGTGCTGAGCACACAAAGTCCTTCTACAAGCCTCTTCGGGTAGATGGCTGACTGGACAACGGAAAATTTAAAAGGCAAACACAACCAATGTTATGAAATAGCACTAGTATTCAAGCACTAAACATCATACCTTTTTCACAGAATAGCACAGAATGGGCCTCAAGGCTGTTTCTGTTTAAAAGGCTGCAAACTCCTACTCTCTTGATTAAGCTGTCATAGTAGGATTCAGTGGTATTTCTGTCACTGATCTTTTAAATGAAAGTAGATCAAAGACCACCTTCAGTCCCCATACTCTGGAAGCTTGGAATGAATCTGCAAGAACTATCAAATATGCACTCAGATCTGAAGAAAATGGATGATTATGTATATATTGTATACAAGCTTTCACTCAGTTCTGGAAGTTTGGAAGTTTCATATACCCTCTTATCCCTTTGCTGTCCACCAAAGTCTACCCACAGCTCAGTGCTGCTTGTTAGTGTTGCTTAAACAAGAATGTGAAAATGTTATGAAATGACAGCTGTACAACTAAAAGAAGTCATAACAAATGAGATAGAAAAATATCTAAATATTTACTAGGTATTTTTAATACACAGATACTTTGTTAATTCTGACATACATTTTCATAATTATTTGTATCATATGACATTTTTCCCCAAAAGGTTTTAAAATGTCCAAAGAAAGGCAAAATTTATCTGAAATTCGGGTGTGGAAGTCTATGTTTTGATTCAACAACTACCCTTTTTGAATGTAGAAATAAGTATGAAGACTCCTACTGAAGGTGGTATGGATTTGTAATAGCAGGATGGCCTCTAATACAAACAAAACAACATAAAATTCCCCAGGACTGAAAATTATTTTTAGTAAGTCCCTGTAGATGAAAAACCAAGGAAGTGGAGAATGGTAGCACTCAGGACATTCAAGTCCTCTATAAAACTGAAGTGTGTGCTTTATATTTACTATACAAAGAACAGAAAGTAACCAAAATATCTAGATAGTTTCTTATCTGATGAGATGCACTAGATATTTATTTTGTGATGCAGCATATATGGTATTATTCTTGAATAATACATTTTGTGTTGAGAGATTTCCACGGACCAAATAACAATATAAAGTAGCATACCTGTTATTATGTAACAAGCCCCCAAACCCTCGTTGCTAGAGAGACCTGTAATTCTTAGGAAGCACTTCAGAAAAAAAGTAATGCCAGTAGTAAAAAGTCAGTCTCTACACCACAGTAAAACCTTATATATTGGTTTCAGAGAGATTAAATAAAACCATATATAAACTATAAAAAAAGTCCCTTTATGACCTTATAAAACAGATGTTTATACTCCACAGACTGTTTATGGAAAGAAACAACCACTGATATAACCAAATAAATAATTTTGAATGGCTACAACAAATGTATGATATGTACATGACCGTGTAAAAGTTTTGAGTTAATTTTTTGTTGAGAGATTTCATTTTCAAGTAAGTATTTAGAAGCAAACTCCACATAGCCTTGCAATGCTAAGTAAATTAGCTCTACATACTGCAGAGTAAAAGGAGAGAGCAAATTCCTCCCCTAGGCTTCCCAGCAGCAGAGCAGCCATTCTGCAATCATTACTGTGGTCCATCGGCAGCAGCAGCCACAGCTGTTAATACATTACTGTGAACAGGAACCTTAGACAGGAGATCCCTGTGATCAAAGATTTACTGGGCATCTTCCCTCCCCCTTGAACTCATTAACTCCTTCTCCTCACAGTTGTGGGGCAGGGGGAGGGAACACGTAGAACAAGAAATTTCTTGTGGACAAGAAATGCAGAATTCCTTGTATGCTAAGCAATGGCATTTTCCTTAGTAAAACAATTCTGTATGTACTGTCATGTACATACAGAGGAAATTTGCCTTTTAAGCAGTATCTTTAGTCTGTAACATCTTCATTTTCCCTTTATTTTTCTGTGTAAGTAAAAACAGTTTTTGATGTCTACATATTTCTTTTTCCTATATTCTGGTCATGTATTTGAAATGTGTCCTCAATAGATGGAATATTTAGCTAATCTTATGGCTAATCTGCACAAGCATTTCATACCCAATCCTATTCAAAATTTCTGTCAACAAAGCAGTTCTCTTTCAGATTTCAATCCTATTTTTCAATTATTCATTCTAAGAGTTTCCAATAATTTCATACCCTATACTCAGACTTCTTAGACTTTTTCTAGCTGATCTTATAATTTCCAAGCAGCATCTTGGTATATTTTCAGTTGCCACCCTTTTATCAGTATTGGACATGCCCTTAGAAGAATAATGTTCTTTTTTCCCATTCAGGCTTCTGTACTTTTTCTTCCTCCTGTCACAAATGCTGTACTCAATACATCGATCATGACATACTTCCCAGTCATTTAGCACAGTTCACTCAAGTCACTAGGTTTAGCTTATGAGCTCAGATTTTATTCTTTTAAATAAAAGGTAATATCAATCTACCAGTATGTATAGTACTGTGATAGAGTGTCCTCTTCTCAAGCTCTAAAACACTACTTAAGAAAGGACATACAAGTAAAGAATGGAGGCAGAGATGCAGCTGTGATGAATATTTTCTTGCTGTTCTAGAACAGGTGAGAGAGAGTAAGACCTAACAGAGACCATCACCCTTGGGTAAGGATAAAACCGAAGAAAGACCAAACCAATGCCATGATAGGGATCAGTGATACATCAAATGCAGCCAGCAGGTGAATGACTCTTTTCCAGAGAAATTAACAAAAGCAGTCAAAGGATAGGAAGTGGGGATGATGGCAAACCAACTACCCTAATGCTGTTACGTAAGTGATGGAGGATGTGGATTGTCCAACAGGTTCTTCTGGACATAGCCTCAGACAGCTAAACAAGTGGGTGAGTACTGGTAAGGACTGCTGTTTCAATTCCTAGCTGTACAGAGAACTTGGTCAAGAGTTTGAATGAAAGTTGCCTTAAAACCGAGTTCTCAAATACTACAAAAGGAAGGAATTGCCACAGTGCATTAAGAACAACGACATTCCAAAACCTGACTTTAACAAATTGAGGAAACAAAAGATAAGATCTCCTGGGCAAACATTCAAGGTTTTGTATTGTTTCTCAAAAAAACCTCAAAACCGAAATCTAGTTTTGGAGGCAGAAAAATAACTCATTCCAAACAGGAAGATAAAAAATGAAGTACATGAAGAGACTTAAGAGTCTAACTTGAGATCTCTTGACTGATTGACATTTTAAAAAGCAATAGTACCAAGAATGTAAACAATGTCACCTATAAAGGAATAGTATCAATTCCTTAGGGAGATGATAAGTAATGACAAGTAAGGTGTATTAAACCAACCAGGAAAATATGAAAAGTTGCAAGCAAAAGAAGCATGAAAGGGTCCTCCATTAACACAGAAAAGTGGAATCACTGATAACAGAGAAGTCTGAAACAATTTGGAAATTTTTTCTTTTGTCTTTAGAAAGCAACTACTTGTGACCAAGCACTGGGGATAATTTTAATAAAATGGACATCAGAGCAGACAAAAAAAAAGAGTGAAAGGGAAAGAATAAAACCATATTTAGATTTGCCTTTCAGCAGGACTTAGCAATCTAACAGAGCTGTCATCAACCGAAACAAGATTTTAGCTGTTAGGCCTGACAACACATGGAAAAGGGGGAGGGGATTAGAATTAAGGCGGCAAAACCAGTACTTACACTTACTTTCCCTCCTTTTTATATCTATCTTGGGATTCACAGAATAGTTGGCTAAACTGGGATATCTGAGAATTTATTAAAAAAAATTATTCAAAAATCAATTTCCAAGCACCTGGGGATAACATGATAATAAACAGACAACACAGATTTGCCAAGAAGAAATCATATTAAACCATCCTAATTTAATTTTTTTTTTTGGTCAGAGTAATTAGACTAGTGGATAAGAATGAAGAAATATTTGCAATGTATCTTAATCTAAGCACATAAGAGAAATATAATTTTGCTGAAAGTGCTAAAATATGAGCTCACATGGGCTCAAAATAAGGAATGCAAAAACCAGATTCTGACAGAAAATTACAGCAGAGAAGATTTCTGATTGGATTCCAGAAGGCTAGTTTAGGTCAGTCATCACTACATATTGTCATGAATGATTAAGACATAAAAGACATTGATATTCTAAATAATTTAAGAGTAGCTTATTCTAAAAACAAGTAAAATAATTTTGATAAGTTCTGGAACAAAAAGTGAGAAATTTCAGGAAAGGAAACACTATCAAGAGTTTAAAAGAAAACATTCAAACATGAAAGTGAGATGTGTGAAAGTGGTTAATTCAACAGAAACAGAAAATTGTAAAATTTTGAATAAAGCATATGTCTGAAATTTAAAGAAGTAGAACTGTTGTCAAAATATTTGAAGGTTTTCATCTAAGAAATTGCAGAGGGCCTATATCAGACAAACATTAAAAAGTCTTTAATTGTATTTAGGCTTACTAGGTAATCTGATGACTTCAAGAGATCTCAGCATCTTCACCCAAAGCTCTCACAGGTCTTCATTAAAAGTGTTTAACATTATTCTGTTAACTTTTAAAAACTATCTTCAATGTTGAACATAAATAGACCTACCATTTTATCGCCATCCCTCTATTGCATGAATAAGCACTGTGCCAACTACCTTGACAAGGTCTTTGTCTTACAGTTCTTACCAGTGAAACTATCTATATTCTGACCATAAAGTATTTCATCCACTCAAAAAATAAATTCAATTTATCCCCATTGCAGTGTGGGCGTTTACAAATTTGTGGCAGCTTGTGCACAAGTCTGCTCTAGAAAAGAAAAACTAACACAATCAGAAGCAAAGATTATGTATATTACAGATTTTGTTTCAATATTTTGATACATTAGTTACAGCTCCAAAGAATATCTTAATGTTTTGAGGCATGTTCCACATAATGTTGTATAGCCTGCACGTGGGAAAATGGTTTATACAATGCAGTTACTTTGCAGAAAAAAATGGAAAATACAGACAGTTCTAATGAAGACCTTTTATTCACATCAACTTTATGTATTTCCTGGCTACATTTTATAATCTTACAGGTCCTTCTTTTGAATGGTTACTTAGCCCAAATTAGTCCAGGCCTCACTTTCCGAGTACACACTGCTCAAGAAAGAGGTAACAGGGAGAGGAACATTATTACTACAAGGTAATAACACCCCGATCAACCATTTCTGAATAGCTAGTAAATACACTTTGTTTCAGAAGCTTTATAATTCCTTTATTGCAAATCTCGTATTTATCAAAAGCTAAAATACTAGCCTTTAAGAGGACAACACATGTATATATATATATATATATATATAGCTTTAATTCAAGGAAGCAGCATTATTTAACATGTGGTATTTTAAAAAAGGATCTTTGTCGATTCTTGAAAATATCTTCATAGGATTATCTGTGCACTAGCTACATTTTGAGTTTTTAACCAGTATAAAGTGCTGCTTGGCTCTTTGATTACATTTCTGATAGGAATCATCCTATAAGCATTCCGAGTTGTTCAAAGGCATGTCCTTGCCTCACTGGATTGAGATTAGAAATTAATTTTTTTCAGCTGAAAAAACCTCCATATTTTTCTCTGGCTCCTTGTGACATGCTATTTAGTTTTGGTGCTAACTTTATTCAATGTCTATTCATGTATTTAAATGAAAACTGTGTTTGTATATCTGTGTTCAATAATTATGACAGAGAAGCAGCAAAAAATTCTTCTGAAGGTACAGATCCCTGTGAAAAATGCAGCACAAGACCTAGACCTTGCTAAAACATGTCTCTGTTCCAGCTAGCAAACAAGTCTGTGGGATTAAGGAGAGATCCATTGGACAGACTGAAATTCACATATTACCGAAAAAGGCAACAGAACACAGAAATAAAAGTTCCTTAACTTGAGATAACAAGTAAGCAAAAGATAATTGAGAAGAAACTCTACAACATCCACACAATTTGGCAGTTGGGGTACATTTTAACAAATCTTGAACTCAACCAATGTTCCCATCATACCATATGGGTCTCATAGCTGGAAATTCACCAGCAGTGCCAACAGATGTCAAAAAGCTTTCAAAGTAACAGAGTTAGAAAGGATTGTATGTATTAACTTAAATTAATGTATAAACATGCCAAAATTTCTGAGTTCATCAGCTTTCTCTCTTCTCCCTGCACTTGCCCTAAAGATCACGAAAATATTTTGAGGCTCACATGAAGAATGAAGCCTGGGTATTTTCCATTGCAGGGCAGGAAAATGAAATACGCTAAATGAAATCCTCTCCAAATGAGAGTTCTTGGAATAGAAAAAAAGAAGTGGATTTAGCAACACCATTAAAAAAACAACACAAAATCAACAGTACAGCAATGGCATAACCTTAGTTCCCTAAGCCGTATTTAATTCTGTGGGAAAGATTAAATGGGACAAAAATGTTGCATAAACACTAACATTACATTAGGGGAATCTGAACTTTTCAACCTTTCCAACAAATCTTTCAGAAGAGGGGTGCATCCAGGCTGAGAAAAAAAAAGCCGATTTCTCTCTTTTTTGGCAAACATCCAGGAATGTTCCTCTTTGCTCTTTATAAATGTTCCCTCCCACCCATGCCATGCAGACAAAAAACATTCTGACCAGTTTAGTGGCCTCAGATGGAAGGGAACAGATTTGACACCAAGTGAGAGAAGATAGAAACACTCCATCTCTCCAATCTGCTCATTAAAATGTGGCTTGTTGGCTCATACTATGAGAAAACATGGGAAGTTTGCCTGAAATAATATTATTTCTAAATACAGTATTTTTATTTACTGCCTAAATTATGTGAAATTAAAATGTAACAATGAGATACAGTGAATAATCTAAAGTCATTAATTCTTTGGCATTTCTCTTTAGAATGAAATAGATGGAAATAAAAATTTGCCTGTCATAGTAAAATACAATGAAGGAAATACCTGCCTACATAGAAAATCAACACAGAGGTCATTGCAGTGTTTTTACTTCCCCTTTTTCTGTGAAATGATTATGCTATCTTCTCAAGCAAATGAGATAAACACCAATATTATCAGGGGAATGTTTATTTACACCAAATGGATGCCTTTTGTTAGCAGTCTTCTCTATATGGGACACTTGAGGTTTGGAATTTGTCAGCATTACAGAGTAGAAGACAACATGGTCAATAAATACAGTCTTCCAGTATCAAAATCTACATCTTACTCAAATAACTAAAGTACCTTTCATTAAATAATTAATTATATAGAATCAAGAAATTGTGATTTTTCTTTTTTTCCTTTTAGATGCAATTTAGAAGATTCAGCAGATGACCACTGGAGAAGATTAAGGCTCTACTGCTACATGAAGCACAATTTTTAGTAACAATTTCTGGGTAAGAGTTTTATATATTGTTTACTGGGACACTTTTCCTGGATACAAAAGACCACTGTCAGGGTATTCTAACCACATATACACAATTCATGGCCTACCAGAGTGAAATGCAGTATTTTGTAGTTGCTTGTAAAATGAATTTGTCATAGGGTATAAAGAAAAACTTAGTCCATTTTTATAGAGTAGCAATTGTGTTTTACAAAATGTTGAAGCAACCATGTATTTGATACAAAACACATCACTTTTATAAAATGCAAGCTAGAGAACTAAAAGCACTCCACCTTTATAAAAGCAATATTAGTGCTGCCAGTCAAGAGAAATAAAATATGAAGAGAGCTCATTTTGCTTCTTCCCTCTGGGACTGCTACACAGGTAAAAAGCCAATAACATAAGTTTCATCACCTGGCTAACTGATGAATTGTGTCAACACTATTTAGTCAACAGATTTCAACACATGGACTACAGGACCCTGAGAATCTGTGGGCTAATTTTAAGAGGTCTATAAAGAAGTGTTAGGAAAAACCTAATCATAGATACTGTATGTGATCAATGGAAGTTTCTAATTCGTTCTACATGACCAGTGAAACTATACAAATGTCCCAGGAACAAGAACGGCTGAACAACCGCTGGTACTTGAACCTGAAGGATCACATAGGATTGTATATTGATGCTTCTACATTACACTAAAATTAATTTCTGAATTATCAACTAGTAATGTAAATCAGTTAGCCTGTGTTTTTCATTTTCTGATCTACTGAAGGAGAGCTGTAGTGCACTCTATAAGTATTGCTTACATGCTACCCAAATAAAATCACATAGTCAGATTATACAAAAGAGTAGAAGCTCAGCTGCAAACAAATCATAATGAAATATCAGTGGAGTAAGCAATAACTCTTACCTACAACAGACCATGTCAGCAACGTTCCTTAAACCATGAAGCTATTCAGGAAGATATTCAGCAATAGTCAAGACTAAGCATAAATTTTTTATACTTTTTCTGTCATCATACTTACATATATAGATATTTAGGTGTGTATATATCTGGGGTTTATATAAATATATATACACACACATACATATATACATTTTAAAATGTCTTCAGTCAGACTTCTCAGGGAGAGTTACACAAAAGCAAGACAATTTTTACAGAACTCAGGAAACAGTGTATCACTGAATCTTTACCATATATTGTATTAGAGAGTAAGCATAGCAACTTCAAAGCCAAATGCAGCTATTTTGCAGTATTTGAAAGATTATTTTTAGCTACTCATGTTAAGCAGTCATTTCTAGGAGCCTACAAGAATTACACAATTATTCATAATTTAATATTTTACTAATATTACTAAATTAATTTCTCACACAGGATCACTACAAGCTTTCTTTAATTCCTAAAATAAGGAAAAACAAAGTACATATGAGAGGCAGCTCCTTTGACATGCTTGTAAATAGTCATGCAGAACTAAGGCAGTGCATATCATGCCTTTCAGTCAAGTATCACAAAAGATGCTGAATATCAGATCTTAAGTATACTATTTTGGCAGGATATGCACTATGCAATACTGTAAGTGCTGTAATTTTCATTAGCAACAGTAAGATGTTCAGAAATCTCCTAATTTTCTATTCAGGGAAAGTTTCTCAGCTGTCATGTGCTAAAACTTATTTGGCATCTGAATTCCACAGAAGTCCAGTGTTCTACTGTATTTTCTAGCTGAGCAGTTATTAGTACAAAAAAGTACAGTGGTATGCCTGGCAGTCACAGATGAAATTCATGGTTCACCTGAGGTTTAAAGCTTTGTTTAAGTTACAATTCTGCCTTTATCTCTAAGAAGAAAGCCCCCTAATAACGACTCATTACAAGGTGTTCCCCTAGTTAAGACTGTGCAAGAAAACCCAGAGCTGCAAACTGGCAGAGGCTGGAGGAATGTTCTGGGACACTTTCTCTTCAGGCCAGCCCTGTTCAGACACCCTTTCCAAAGCCCTTGCTTTTAGCCACTGCCAAAGGCTACACAACAAACTGATTAGTCTTTAGTCTCTATGTTCTTCATCCTTCAGTGACATGTCCTAGGTTCAGCACCACTTAGTTAAGGGTGAGATTTCTACAACTGAAACACCGTATCTTTACAGAGGCCTCAGAAATTCATGGGCTAAAACCTACATGAAGAAATGAGAACAGAACAGTTAAAAGTTCTATCTCCTCCCACAGTGTATGCACGGGTTATGGCTCTCAAGACATTCAGGAGGATATTCTGTTGTGAAGGAGTTGAGGCTGTTTCCACTTCAGGCTGTTCTGTATTCACTGTCAGCCCTGCCCAGTAAAGAAGAACATGCACAGACCATGGCTGTGACACTCAGGCATGTTTCCAGTTGACAGGCATCATTATAGTGCTCTGGACTGCATTTGAGGAAGGATGTAGATACAAACACAGTATCTGTTAAATAATTTCTGAGGGAAATGTGGATATGGAAACCATATGTAAAAATTGCAAAGAAGATAGCAGGTAGATTTAATTTTTTGGAAGAAAACTGGTATATTTAGACTGACATTAAACATGAAACCCTTATTTTTTTGCTTTTTTCTTAATAACAATCTGCTACTGCTTTTATTGCAATTTCCTTCTCTAGACATAGGAACACATGCTCCAGTCAGCAGTATTTTTACATAGGTGCTTAAAGCCCAGGAAGAAGTTCAGCTTCTAGCTACATTTGAAGAGTGGGTATACCTGCTTTTGACTTTCTCAGCATTGACTTTTGCAGCTCTTTCGTTTGAAGACCTGATCAGTCTGAACCTTCAGGTAAATATAGTATGCATTTAAGTTCCTAACCACTCAAATATGTGACTGAAGGTCAAGCCTATTAGACTTGCTTCAACTCACATCAATTATCCTCCCCAATGAAGGTGATGTAACTATGATTCCAGCTAATTAAGTCTGTAATATTGAGATGGAGTGCTTAATAAGGCTCAACACAGGCAAATCAAGTTAACTCTGTCAATCTTCTTTGCTATAATGCATTTTGTTATACAAACATTCCAGCAGCCTAAGATTTGTAGATTTGCATTTGGGTGCATTTTTTCGGATAGACATAGGCAAATTCGCTCCTCTTGTGGCAAAATATCCTTCAGTGGCATTCAATGGCATTGAACTAAATATATCCTAATATTGAAAAGGCAAAGCCTATTTTACATTCTAGAGATAATTTATCACCCGTAAATGAGAAAACCAGAGAAATATCCTCCAAGCAGCATCTGGTTAATAACTGCAAACAGAGAAGTATCTATCCAGTCATTCTTAGCAATCAGTGTTAATTTTTACTGTCGCTGCATAGCTGTAGATAATCACATTCCTGTCAATTTACAGCTATGTTCTAATCCTTAATTTAAAACTCTACTGAGATTTTTATTTTAGTACCTGAACAATCATTTGACAATGTGTGAAGTGGCAGAAGAACAGTAGTAAACCTGAGACCTAGGTCTTGTTCAAGGGTGAATATTCAAGGTAGAAAAGGAAGGAAAATTCTAAACTAAAGGGGCATCCGAACAATGACTCCATTGGAGCGTGGCTGGGCACAACTCAGCCTGTTGACATGCAATCCTCCTCTGTCTTCCTGGTCTCTGGTCACATCATCTGAAAGGATATAGATGCTGGAATTTGGAAAAGCTGGGAATGCTTTTTCTTCCTTTCTGAGGACAATTAGGAAAATTCCTGTACTTTTTCTTTGTTTCAAAGCACAGGAATGAGCTAAACAGACTTAACTGAGGTAATTACAAACAGCCTCAGCTCTGCTTGAAATACACAATAGAGGTGAGCTGGACCACAACACCCATCTATGTCTTATACACCTGCCAGAGTTTTAAAGCTGGACTACACTACAGTTTAAGTTACAGTTAAAGCTTTCTGAGATTGAAATGGAAACTGTTTGAATTAGGAAACAAATTCAGAATAAACCTCAATTTAATATTCAGTGTAAATACAGAGATGGCAGTTTTAATCTTTGCCGAAGGAACCTCCACTGGTATAAACTGATTAATACCAGTACATGCAAGTTAGAGTTGTGATTCTAAAAATCTACAATGAACCTGTATCTTACACTGGAAATTCTCTTCGCATAAGAAGTATTAATTTAGACATCACTAGGACAAGTGACAGTATTTTCATATATTTTCATGATGTCTGCACAACAGTATTAATGTTGAATATTACTAATCTGGTAATTTCTAATTGACAAGGTAGGATTCCATGCCGTCTTACTCATGTTATTTAGCTGATGTTAAAGATGAAATATTAATAATTATATCTTCTAAACACAAAAGTACCGCTACCGTGGCCCTCAGTTAGAGTACAAGGAGTGCAAAACCCTTCTATCAAGCTTTCTGTGACAAATTAGCATTCAACACTCACCACTAGGACAGTGCCATTAATTACTCTTGGACAGCACAACAAAGACAACACGTGCTTGTAGGAAGGTCATACAAAAGGCTTCACATGGAACTAAGAAGCAGTTGTCACAATAGTGCAAAGCAATATACAGTCTGAAGAACGTGTTTCGTGAAAATTACTGATGCTTCTAAAGAAGGGAAAATCAGCCAGTATTCCCAAGAATATCTTAGACTTTAAGTTGAAATGTACTAGTAGGAAAAACATAAGCAAAAAGATGTGCCAAGCTGATCCAGCTCCAGAAAAAAAAAACCATTTTATTACAGATATCTCAACTTTGACTTCTTTAACTGGCTTTAAGTACAATTTTATGCACAGAAGACAATCTTAAACTGAAGCAGAACACCTCCTTGATTTCCTAAGCAGTGAGACTAGCTTATGACAGCACCAACTACTACATGGTATGGGCTGCTAAAAATCCTAACAGTACCTCAACTTCTGAGTGTAAAAAAGAAAAGAAAAAAAAAACAGCAAACAGAGATTGTCTTAAAACAAGTAAAAAAACCTCTCCTCCTTTATACACAAAATAACATATTTACAATTGTGTCAGCTGCCCTCTTCCAGGCAAACCACTTCTAAAATTATTAATATTAAAGTGTGAAGTTCAGTTGAACTGATTTCAGCAGATAATGATTTTTAAAAGTAAAATACTCTTGTCCTAGTTTAGATGAGTTTCTAAGTTTTAACCAAAGCATTACACCTTTCCTCAAGGCCCCTGGGACTCCTGAGAAGGGAGAGCCACCAAAAAACTGCAAATCTATCATGTGGAAAAGTACAAATATCCTTACAGAAGGAGCCCTTATTAAGATCTGCTAAACCCTTCTTCATTTGGAATCTTGATCGTTCTGTGAATTAATGTGATTCAGGTCACAGCATAGGAAATCAAAAAAGCTGCGATGGTAGCAATGGAAAAATACAGACTTGAAGAGTAAATGATGTGCGCCAAGATTCACATTATGTGGTAGCATTTTTCTTAATTACTTTCTCTTGTGGTACAATCCCACTTTTTAAGAGGATAATATTTAAGGTTCCTGTACTTTAAAACAAGAATGCAAGCACAGCAGTGATCCCTAGACATTTCTCTGATTTATCTACTATACTATTTAAGTTCTTGCTCTGGGCATTTAAATAAGCATGATAAAGTCATGATCAATATAACATATGTTTTTATCTTTCATGTCTGTATCAATATTAAACTTCTGGTTTTATGCAGTGATAATGATCCCCAATGTATTATTTTTTAGTGAACTATTAAGGTATTTTTTTAAAAATCAGTAAGAAGACTGACATAATATATATCATAAAAGATCCATAAAAACATATTTAAGATTTCACTCTCTTTCACTGGAATTGTAAATGGTAACTAGTTCACTTAGTAGAGTAAAAGATGTGTAAGTTTAACAGAATGTACACTAAATAGTCAATTCCAGTAGAAGATATGTGAAAGATAACATCAGTATTTATAAATCAGTGTCTGTACAATCTTGTCAATTAAAAAAGCCCCAAGGATAAATCATACTTATTAGCCTCCCAGAGGTATTTTGAGAGTAGGTGTTTAACCCTTATAAAACGTGTTAATAACTAATGAACTATTATGTGTTCACTCAGCATATATAATCACCACACACATTAGAGGAGGTTTGTCCACTGGAAAAATAGATTTATTTCTACATTTAATGGAAGGTTACGTGAAACCAAGCAAATGCATAAGCACCTATTTAATCCATGAAAATCTGAAGTAATGCCAATAAAGATTTGGATTGCAAGTCAGTGATTCCCCCTACTTATTTCATTTTAAATCTCTTTTAAAGCACATTCTACAAGAAAGGAAGCTCTTACTCCTGTGGGAGATAAGTGTAAGAACAAAAATGGAACAGATCCTGGAAACATTAAAATTAACGATGTCTGAAAAATCATTATGGTTATAAACCTTGAGCCTGACAGTTTTAATTCAAAGCTCACAAAAACTGAGAAACAGTTAAATAAACTGAAGGACCAGATGGTCTCAGCCTTTAGGGAATTCACTACAGACAGATAAATTGGGAAACAAGAGTCAACAGTCAGAAACTAAAGATATTCTGAAGTGTTTTGAAGGGTCTGATTTCTGAAGAAAAACTTGAGAAGATAATTTGTCTAAAGAAAAGCTAAAAATAAACAGTATTCCCGAAGACTGTGTTTCTAAGAGATTTTTCAACGCTTATATTCCAGAAGGTTCAGATTGGGTATCTCTAAGCCCAAATTCTGATCCCTGAAATTAATTATGTCCTATGAAGAGACATCAATACTTACATTTAGAATAACAGAATGGTTAGGGCTAGAATTTCTGTTATATCTCTTGTACTTCTATGACCTATGATCATCCTTAAAATTCCTTCAAATTTAGGAAGCAAGAATTAAAAAAACCCAAATCCCTTAATCTTTGCCTTAGTACCACAGACTGAGGAGGGAAGGGAAGAGGGGAAGAGTAACATCCTCTCTTCTTGAGTATCTCTCATTTAGCCTTGATTGGAAATAACTTGCATTTTAAAAATCATCAAGCTCCAACTCCTCTGCCATGGGCAATTTGTCAAAGAAGAAAGAAAATTTCCTCTCTCTTTGGTTGGACTTGTAAGTTTAAATTGTTTGATAAATAACTTTAAGTGATAAGTGATCAGAGAGCCAAATAAAAAAACTGAAGATCTAAATTAATTGCAGTGCATTTTTCATTAAGTTCTGTAAATTACCCCAGACTCTTTAGCCTTTGTGATTTGCACAAGAGAAAATAATTTCTTTCCGTATTTGTCTGCTAGAAACATAATTATTAAGGAATTCTTATGTTTATAGTACCAGACTGAAACTAGCTTTAAAAGTAGTAGTCAAACATCCTAATTACCCAGCCTTTCAATCACGTTCCACAAAAAATTACTCACATGTTTTTGTTTAGTTCTTACTGTTCATTTGTACACACAAACATAATACAATATCACAACTGGATCTGGAAACCATACCACCCCTCTTGACAGAAAAAAAACCAAAGATGAAAAGGATATGAAAACTGAATCGCCATATCAGTTTTTAGGGGTCGCTCTTTATGTCAAAACTTTATATATTCAGACAGATAATAATTGCTGGTTCCTTCTTCTCTTATCCCAGTATCTTTCTCAAAAGTTCTTTATATGTTATGAAAAATGCTGAAGCATTAAAATTTCAAGATTTTGAAAAAGCCATGGAATTAATCTGCACATGTGGAAGAAAGAGTAGCAGTAAAATTTCCTGCTCTGAGTTTCTAGCTGCTCACCATGGGAAAGAAGGCAGGGCATATTTTTATTAGTATTATGTAAATATTTCACATCAAATCTATGCCAACTATGACAGTAAAGAAATTATTTACACAAAACTTAAGATAAATACTAATGCTTTTTTTCTGGGAACAGTCTTCAATTTTATTTGCATCTCAATTACTCACACCTTTCAAAACTAACACTTCTGATGCATCATTTATAGGCTAACAATTGCAAGCATATTTTAAAGTTTCAACTCCTATTTTCTGTTATTGTAGACTAATTTTCTGTAAGTAAAACAGAACTGCTGCTTGAAAACAGCCATCTGACATCAGACAGGTCTAGGCCATGTAAAGAAATGTACAATTTCATAGTAAGGGACCTGCTCACACCCGAGTCCACCCATTCTTAATATGGAAAGGTAGCTATTTCTAGAGACAAACAGCAGTGATAAATATCTTACTTCTTATATAACTGTAGGTATCAAAAGTGCCAGTTTACTTCTCTGATAAGAATTAGTAATATTGAGGCTTTAAGAGAGATTGCATTTTACTTGATATGATTTTGTCCATCACTTGGCCTTACTGACAGTAAATCTCTTTGATCCTCACAAGGTCAACATAGAATACATCAGTCACACCAAGTAAATAATTATTTATTTCAGCCTCCCCCTCTAAATTTAGTCTAGCGAACATTTCAGAAAAAGAACTCAGATTAGATCTAACAAGAATAATGACACAGCAGACCTCTATTTTCTACAACCTGCAGAAGTAAGAAAAGCAGAAAGCACCTGCACTGAGTTACTGCTTGCTCTTCATGCCAACATCAACAGCGCAAAGGTGGGAACACCTTCCTTAATCACAGTCCTTTCCAGAGAAGGATCTGTCGTCTATAATCCTGGTAACATGAGTCACTTCCCCCCACATATTAACACACTGTCAGTAATCAAGAAAATAAAAGTTTCTCTTTGGCTGACTCGCATGACTATTGGAACAGTTGGAAGTTATTAGTCTGATATGAACTAACCTTTGTCAAAACTGAAAAAATATGCAAGTACTGATTAATGTAGTTTGCCACAATTAGATTGAATTGTTGCAAATAATCATAGATCAAAGATCCTACAGAAGGACTATTATACTAAAAACTAATAATAAAAAAGAACTATTCTATTGTTTAAATATACGACTCTGTAAGACATTACTGTCAGAATGACTGAACAGATACTTTTCAATAGGTGTGCAGCATGTGAATCTTTGTGCTCTGATGATCGGTTCTTGTTAGTGACTCTGCAATGCTTTTATGATTATTTTCTAGCAAGCAATGCACAATGACTGCATTGTGAATGTGCACATCTATTACCCTATTTTATTACAATCACACATTTAGTTTAATCAATTTGTATATTTAGGACTGAAACATGTTATTAAAATCTGAAATATAATGAGTAAGGTTTTATCCAGCTTCTCTAAACTTATGTCAGTAGTAGTCATTATTTTAATTTAAGTATTTATATAAGTTCATGGCACAATTGCTGAGCTATTTTTACATGGTTTACATTGCACATATTTAAATAACAGAAAAACTCTGCTGAGGAAAAAGATTCTACGGCAAATCAACAATATAAAGAACCTCTGGCTCAATGCGTACTATGTATCACTTTTTTCCAATTATCTAATCTAGTTGTTTTCTAATTATCTATCTAGCTGTTACAGGGATGGTCTCCAAGGAGTTTGTCTAATGATCATTCATTGAATTTCTTTAATTTGAAGGAAAATAATTAGCGCTTTCACAACAAAAACATCAGTGATGTAAAGGCAAACAGGTGAATACTAAATACATGAATTGAAGGCTGCTCACTAAAGTTGCACATAACACAGGAGTAACATTTTGACTGGTTTTCCAAGTTTGCTGCAAAAATTTCAATAGAAACAAAAGGATCTGCTACACCTGTGAAGTCCAAAGGTCTTACCTCCACACTGTTTTCTTGGCTGAACTGCTCGAAGGTCATGGAAAAAAGTAAATGAATAAAGCTTTCCCAAAAGCAAACTAATTTAATTTAACTTTTAGGGGTTTTTTTAATTACCAAAATATACTTTACATATAGCTCTTACCTCTCAAATTCTCCCAGAGCATGTGGAAATAATACTTTCTATCACTGGAACTCTTTCCCACGAACTCCTGGTAAGGTGCATTACTGGTAAACATCCACAATCGTTCTTTCTCATTATGCTACATATGCATATTATGAATTTTAATTTCTCATAATACTGAAGCCACAGGTCAGTATTTCTACAAAATTTCTAGAGCAGTATTAGTAGGCTACATTCTTAACTATTTTGCTAGGAGAGTGTACTATTCCTCTCCCAAACTTCTAAAATCAGAATGACATCCTTTTCCCTTGAAAATAGTGAGAATTCTTGCTTTTCATTAGAAGACAGCTTTTAACCTAAAATTGTATTTTAACAGACCTTGTTAACCAACGGTTAATTTTTTGACAGAGCATTATCCGATAACTTAGCTAACAAAATCTTCCTCCCTTTTTCACAACGAATGTGTGTTACTCGTAAAAAAACCACTAAGTTGCATCTCCATTACTCCAAGTTTACAAGAGATTTACCAGGGTAAAATTGGACCCATCCCCTTGAGGCAAAATACTTCCCTTGTGTCCCTCAAGTAATTTTTATCTCAGCATCAATCTGTTTTCAATTCACTTGACAAAACCACTTTTCTCTATTTTACATGCATTATGCAGTGCATGTACAATTTTAAAAGCATACATATATTTCTGAGTAGAGTGCTAATAAAGAGATTGGTGTGTTCAGAGCTAATTTGATTATTTTTCAAAGCTACTGGCCATTTACTGTAATACCTGACTCTGTACACTTTCAACATTTTAGTAACATTTTCAATGCTATATGACCTTTGCCAATGTTTTCTATTGGGCTACCTTTGTAATGGAACTCGTGACAAGAATTTGTCCCTAGCAACGTGAATTAGGTTTTCATTTTTTTTACAAAAAAAAAAAAAGAATAATAGTATCAATACTAAGTATGATGCTTCCCTTATTCCTGTTCTTTGAAAACTGAGGTCAGAGACAACGCAATATATTCTGCCACCTGAAAAGTTTTTGTTGGCTTCTTTGAAGTAAAAGAAGAACACGAAAATGTTTAGCCAATAAATCTGTCCCGAAAACTTTCTCCAACTTGTTTGCTTATACTTTCATCAAGTAGGTGCATAGATTGCCATTATTATTGCTGTGACAAATGTATTTTGGAGTATTTGTAAGAAATCTTATCTAAAGCGAGGAATGTAAGCATCACCATCAATATTCATAAAGGTTTGAAATTATAGGATGAAGAGTCCCAGAGAGAAGTCACATCTGTCAGTTATCACCATTAACTAAGTTTTTCTGAGTTACAATGTACTGGAGAGTAGTTGCAAGAGCAGAGACCGTATGAAACTGGGTCTAAGTACCAAAACTTTCCCAGTAATGACATCTTTTTTATTTTGATTGTATGCTAAGTAAATATCCAGAAGAAAAAAAATCAAATTGTCTTCTTTTTCTCCAGCAAACAGACATCTTTTTAAATTTATCAGATACAATCATAATATACAGTCTGCTTACTATTTTGTATGGTATTATATTTGTATTATATTTTGCTCAGAGAATCACAGGAAGACTACTCAAACAATTAAAGCTTACTGCAACAATTCAGCAAAAATTTTAATATTTATCTTGTCTAAAATCCCCATTGGATTTTTTTTTTTCAGATTTTAATTGAAGAATCTAACATTTAAAATAATTTTAACTTTAGGAAATCATAACTGTCATTTTTATAGTTACTGAAAATAAAACTCCTCTATCAAACATTCAGTTTGTATTACCAAAAATATCCAAAAAAGGCGCTCCTATAACAGACCATTCAAATCCTTCTCCACCTAAAGGAGTAGCACGACAGTCAATAGATGACATTTTACCTTTACATGAAAATAAACCACCAATTTCTTGAAAATTTCTGCAGTGCAAAAGTGGACCTGTGTATTCAGCCCTTGCCCAGATCTCCCCTATAGCGAGTTTTTCTGCCTGTTACAGAATGGCAGTCACCTTATCTGCAGAGCCTAAGCAGCAGCACCACAAGCAGCCAAAGGGCAAGATGTGCCTGACAGCTTCTTTTGCCAAGAGAAGAGAAAGGAAAAAACTTCAGAAATAGCCCAAAAGAGCTAAATACCAGCTGAAGGGATAAGCAGTGCATTAGTACATTATTGGAAAAAGAAACAAATTACCTGATTAGTTTCTCATGTACTGCCTTCCTCTAGAGGAATCAGAATCAATGGAAAAACTAAATCCTAAAAAAAAGGACATAAAGAACACCACAGTAAAGGAAAAGGAAATAAAAATGCCAGAGAAGAAACTGAAAAATTAGTGGAAGAGAAATAGGTGAAAACAGATCTGATTGTCTTCATTTGTAGTGATTATTCAAGACTTGCTCAATGAATAAGCAAATTCCTCATGGCTTTAGAACATCTGACTTCAGTTCTAAAGAATTCTTAGGCAAGGATTTAAAAGGGGAAAAAAAAAAAAGCCATAGAGTATTTTCTTAAAAAATTCATTTTTCAAAGATGATGTAGCATTTAGAAAAGAAAGAGGATGGCACTGTGACAATGTCAGAGCACATGAAATTCATAGAGTAGCTGATCTTAAAACAAATTGTAACTCCTTCATAGAGGACTCTTTTAGTAGGGATTTGTGTGTATCTAATGCTCTGGGAAGTCAATCAGAAAGAAAATGGCCTGACATGGCAATAATCACTGAAGCAGGATTTACTACTGTAATGCTCCTGTACTTTGCCATGGATTGGTAACAGGTACAGCTGCGATGGGTTCACTACTCTAACTCGTCCTATTCTACAAGCCTCACAACCTCTTGGAATACAATAAATTCCAAGTTTGTCTGAACACAGCTAGGTATTATGAACCTGAAAATGCAGACACTTCTTCCAAAGAGTACGAGATTCATGAGTCTTTACAAAACAGTCACAGAGCCTGCAAAGCTTCCTGTGATTAGGGAGGAAGGAGCAGGATTTATTCCAACAAACAGTCTAAATGAATCAGCTCTAAGCATTTATCTTGCTCCTTAAGGGTTATAATGTGCTTGTACTACAAAATAAGTACTTAGGAGCCAATACTATAGGAAAATATAAACAGATATAAGATAACAAAAGCAGCTGGCTTGACATGCTCTGTCAGCAGATTTATGAAAACGTTATGTACCCGAGGCTCCTCACTGAGAAGTTTTCCTTCATTCAGCTTCATTCAAGATTTACATGCTTGTTTACTTCATGGAGATAAAATCTGAGGAATAAATATGTCTATTTACTAAATTTTAGATTGTGCTTTGCCTGGGTTGCCCACATGACCCTGTTATGTAACATAACTCCAGTAAATTTATATTTACTGCATTTTCATTTTGTTGCCATTTATAGCTCATAAAAAATCAACCCTGGAATAATTTCTTTTATCCTTTCATTGTATTTCTTTACTTTAAATTAGTTTTTATATAAGGGAGCAAGGGACTGTAAATTAGCTGCTAAGACAGCTACTATTACGTAACAGTATGAAACTGTTGATAATGACATCTCAAAAATGTTACTGTCAAGCAAATCACCCTGAGCAGGTGTTTAGGCTCTGAAGCTTCACCAGTAATTTCTGAACACTGCATTTTGCAAATGTCCATTTCAGGTTGTTACATAGTTTTTCAAGCTATAGCAATGCCATGAGAAAAAAAGCATACAGCCCTTTTCAGTATGCAGCTCCACAGTGAAAACTGACTACTAATTTCTTACTGGGACAATGACAGGTCAGTCAGTCCTTCCTGCATGGATTAACAGCAGAAAATACTTGACCAGAATGAAATAACATGGGGAAATGGAGAAAGAGGGAAAGGAAAAATATGTCTTCAAGAGTGATTAAGCAAAGAAAGACAAAGTTGTTCTACATGGCAGATGTATCATAGAACAAGCCCCTGACACACCACAGAAAAATCTTTGAGAAAATCTGGAGAGTGTACCTCTGTTAAGAATATATGTAAGTGATGATCAAGGAAAGTTAGAACAAGTTATTAAAAGTCTTAAAGCAATTTAATAAACTGTACTTAGACATTTCTGTTGATACCTTCCTTCATAACTAAGTGGCCGTAATTCAATTTAGCTGAATTCATTTCTAAATTAATTCAATTCAGCTGAACTCAGTCAAAACTACTTTGATTCTGGATAAGGGTGCCTACTTAGAGTTTCACTTAAACACTTTCAAAATTCATTCAGATTAATTTTCCTCTGTGTCTGCATGTAGGCAAAACTCTTAAACTGATTACAATGGGAACTGAAGAAATCATGCATGGAGTGCCACTAGAAACTTACCTCCAAGACAGTATCTTCAGCAGTTCAGAACTTACTACTTTTAAACACATTTTTTAGGCATTATTTCAATTTTGATGCATTATTTCAATATCTACATGTTGACACCTACACAGGAGAGAGGCTCGTGCTCTTTCAAACCCTTTCAACTGCTAAGTAAAATGGAGGTCGTATCATTAATTCTTCTTTGAAAATCAGCATGGTATGCTTTCACAGCAGCACAAAAGAACCTACTAGCAAAGCTAATGACAACAGGAGAACGAGAGTTCTACTCCTAGAAGAGTTTTCCTACACTTTTTTCTTCATAGTTGCAGGAAGACATCACCATAGCTGTATGTGAAAGCTGTAGCCTGTTCCTTTCTGGCACTGATGATGTTTAATTTAGTGTCCTAAAGTTTTGAACCTCACTCCAGTACTTGTTCACTGAGCTGAATAAACATCTCCTCCCTGACTCTTCAGGTTATGTAACAACTCCACATGACACATCTGCACATTTTGCCTACAGAAAGTGTATTCCATTTTGATTCTCCTACCCCTTTCCCAGTTGCAGAAGACCAATCTTATTTTAAAGGAAGCTTATTCTCAGATCCTAGAATTTATTAAAAACTTCCATTATCCATTGGACTGAAATATAAGGCAAACCAGTTTTACTGCTGTACCACTTTCAAGGATACTGAGAAATCAGCAAATACATGGTAGCTCTTATCGACTGTACAAATGCCCTGAAAACAGAAGGCATACTGAAAAGAAAATCAGCATCATCTATGTATCTTATTCTTCCTAGTGGCAATAGCGTTTTAGAACAAACAGAACTCCCAGAGCACATCTACTAGGTAGAGCAATTGGTACTAGCATAAACCTGAACAAACATGTTACCATATATCAAGGGTTAGCAGATAATTACAAAAAGCAAATGGTTACCAGTTTATGCTTATAATGTCTAAATTATCTTACTTTTGCTGATGGTTTGATTTATATTAAAGTATCCCTGAGCTTAATGCCAAATGAAAAAGATAACCTATTGAAGTCTTTAAAATGAAAACAGAAAATAGAGCCCTAGTCACTTTATGTTTGCTTTTTTTTTTTAAGTGCTAACAAACTGGGTAAGACATTTCCAGGAACACACATATTGTCAGCCAAAATAAATACAGACTTCAGTGCAGTGATTTCATTGGGATGATACAACGGTAAATCAGGCCCAAATAGTACAGCAGCAGGCTTTCTATTTATTGCAGACAGTCAGCTATCAATAGATTTTAACATTCACTGCTAGTTTTCAACTATGTCTAGATTGATGTTCCACACATTAATGAATTCCCAAGCACCAAGACACTGAGAAGCACTGTAGCAAAAGGTACCCAGTGAGTCTGATTCTCTTTGAAAGTTCCTTCCTTACAGAAATTCTTGCAGTTACACTGTGAAGGAAAACTTAATGCTGAAGCTTGATGCTGCCATTTAATTTGATTTGTTATTTGACAGAATTAAACTAAACTCTAAGGGTAAGATGCACTTTATTTAAATACACTACATACATTCTGACATATACTCCCATTAGACATTTATTTGCTACAGACTTCACTAAAGTCAGACATGAAATATCTGAAAAGTAAAGATTAAAACATAGATGCCAAATCAGTCAAGTACTCTGAAAGTCCACAAGACTGAGAGCCATAGTTCTGGTGAACTGGAGCTATTACAATAGTTTGGAACACATATTTAATTCTGTTCTATGTGGAAATTATGAATTTACACATCTAAATGATCAGTAGCTCTTAAACAGTATGTTTGATATTCTGTGGCATTTCTGTAGATGACTGCTATTATCAGAAGTGCAGCGATAAAGGCTGAAGAAACACAACATAGCTGTAAATAACTCTTCAGTTCAATGACTCTGATAATTATATGCAACTTTGCTAGACTATATTTAGTAAGAGTTTTGAATCGGTTAAGACACTTTACACAGTACTGATCAAACAGAGCTTATGAAATACAGGAGGCTTTCTGCAATAAAATGTCGCAAAAATGCAATTTTTTTCTTTAAGTGTCAAGTCCTAAGATTACTCTTTTTCTTTTAAAGTAGCAGCATATGCTGGTCAGTGAAGCATACACTACACAGCTGTTACATCTACTGTATGACCTGTACATATCGAATTAGCCATTGTGTTTTTCAATCCTGGTTCGTCAGAGTTCTGGTCTGAAGGGCTTTAACCTACATTTAGGAGAAGAACACAATTCAATGTTATCTTGCCTATCCAAATTCACAGCCTACAGCCTCTTTTGATCTAAAACAATTGGCCACTTTTTTTTTTTCTCCTTTTTTTCTTCTTAGCAGTAATGCAGGGTGTATGAAAAAAATCATTACTAGGATTAATGGCAAAAAAACCTCCAGGACTGTAGTTTGATATTGTATAAATATACATTCCCATGCGCACAGAAAGAATGTGGACTTTTAACAATCATCACTGCTCCTGTTCTCCGGTTTGTACATTTGCATTGTTGGTATATTAAAAAAAAGAATTATTTCTACATATAATAACAAATGCAATATAGCTTAGTGAATACATAAATCCAAGTGTGGTGCTCTAAGACCTAAACTGTCAAGATGTCTCCAAAGTTCAGATAATTTTTTTCCAACAAAAAGAACCAATTTCCTGTATTGACCATCTTCTAGGTACAATCTCTTGTTCAGGAAATCCATAAGGCATACAAGGTGCATATAAGAGAGGTGTACCACTGC